>CM061043.1:56655039-56852539 GCA_030762985.1 Adelphocoris suturalis
CAAATTTTCTAAGCTGCGGAAAATGGTCTTCTTTGAGGTATTTTTGTAGAAATCGCGGTACTCCACGTCTTCAAATTTAGATTTTAGGAGTGAGTTTTCTTGAATCTCGATCAACTCCATTTGCAAGTGTATTGGAGCATTTTGTACATTACTTTTTGTTGGAGTAGCAAATGAATTGAAACAGTCTTCCATGTTTTTGAAATCGCTATATCTGAATGAAAATTGCTCCGACACTAACTTGAGTTCTTCAGCATATTGAGCTTAAGCAATATTTTCATACACAGAGAGCGTGGTGAAATGATAACTGTTACTAGACAGCATATGTGCCTCCCACAAGCGGATTTTGTTCCGAAACGCCTTCAAATGGCTGTACATATCATTTACTAACTTTGTTTTTGAAGTTTCAAATATAAATCATTCAAATGGTCTGTAAGGTCGACCAGAAATGCTAAGTCACATATGCATTTTGGGTCACTCAATTCAGATAGTGGTTTATCTTTTATTTGCATTAAGTCTGTTATCTCATTTCTAAGCTCGTAAAACCGTTTTAGCATTTTCGCTTTGCTTAGCCATCTGACTTTATAATAATAAGTTACGTCGTCATATTCGGCTGATATTTCATCCAAAAACGCCTTGAACTGGCGATGGTTAAGCCCTCGAGATCGAATAAAAAACTTCCGTTTTTTAAGCTCGTGAGTTTGTTTACTGTCGCCGTAAAATAATTGGAATTATTCGTCACTCGACTAGTGAAGTAGCAGGAATTTTTACAAGAACAGTTTATTCAATCTTTAGAAAAGGCAGGTGGACGACCTTGACATCTGGCTAGACTTTCTTCGTCATTCCTACAACAATGAAACCCAATTCGAAGAAAATATCCACTGATTCGTCCGATTACGCAGGCATCTCTATCTCTATCTAGGTATACTATTTTATATGAATGGATCTCCGTTTGTTTGTCCATGCTATGTATGGCAAAGCGGATGAGTGGCGGGAGTCTACGAGAGGTGGGATCTTCTTGTGTTTTTCCGACAGGGTGTATATTCGATTTAAAAATGTTCTAATCCCACCCAAACCATGGGCTGTACGGCGGGAGGGGGGAGGGGGGGGGGCTTTTAATGCCGTTCTTTTCGACTTCCCCGCTTCCCTACCCCTCTAAACGGTCGTCGAAAATTCCAAAAAAATACCGGTTTCGTAGGTTTTTCTACAAGGAAGACGATTGTATTGCGAAAAAAATATCGGGAAATGCGTCAAAAAACTGAAAGAGTACGGACCCGTTTTCTCAAAAATTCCTAACGAAAAAATTCGTTTTTTTTTTCCTCATTAAAATATACCTCATAAAGAGATGTTTTTCGGAATGAAAAAAAAAATGACAGGAAGTTGGTCAAAATGCGAGTGGAAGGGAGGCGAAGCGATTAAAATGAGAAGTTAATTGAGCCAGAAGGAAACTGCGACGCAGGCCCTTCTTACCTGAAGGGGAACCTCTTGAAGGAAGGAACCTTTCCGTTTAGAAGACATTTCAACAGACGGGGTTTTTCCTACACATATACAGCCATACCGAGCAAGTGAAATGAGCAACATCCCCTAATAAAGTTTTCGTGGTTCCACGTAGTTTTATAAGATTTAATTTGTTCGTAAGAATTTCCAACAGAGAATACTTCTGTCAAGTTGGGTGGGCAGCATAACTTCCTCACGCGAGCGAAGCGAGCAACATCCCCTACAGTCGCTAACTAAGCCTGTCATTAATGACCGTTTCCAATCATTCTACAAGTCCCACTCGACAGTAAAAGACCATCGCATCTATATAGTCACACCGAGCAACTTAATGGTGGTGGGGGGGGGGGGGGGCAGCGAAGCGAGCAACATTCCCTACGTACATCGGATTTCAATGAGGGTTCTCCTACTTATACAGGGTGAATCCCTCGCAGATGCAAAAAAAGATTTGGGTGAAACTACATAATTTTATCTTTCAACCTCATTTTCGGAATCAACATTAAATTTACTATAAGAATAGTGTACTTGGGTACTTAAAAAGTACCATCCCAAGGCCCTCACATCAGCTCAAACATTGACGATTTTGAAAAAAGAATATTTCTGAAAATCTTTAAAACTTTACTACTCTTCCAAAACGAATCCTGGAAACTGACAAATCTCATGAAAACTGCTTAGTCTAATACTCTTTCCAACGGTATAATCAAGTTTACTTTTATTTTGTTATTTAGTGGAGAAAATTATGTTTTAATGTTGAAAAATGTGGGTTTTTCAATGAAATTGTTGGTTTTCTCGAAAGATGACCCTCCATGAACCTACGAGTATGCGGTCGGTTTCTATGTATTTTTTCACGCTGTATCGAATGGTAACATTTGTAGATCTCTCCAACTCCGTAATAACCGAGTTTTACACTTAAAATCGCAAATGTTGTTTGTTTGTTACGATTAAATGTATGTGTGTTATGGGGTAAAACTAGTTAATTAAAGTGTAAAACTCGATTATGTGTTGAGAGATCTGCAAGAGTTTCCATTTGATCCAGCGAGAAAAAATACATAGAAACCGACCCCATACTCGTTGGTTCATGGAGGGTCATCTTTCGAGAAAACCAACAATTTCATTGAAAAACCCACATTTTTTAACATTAAAACATTATTTTCTCCCCTAAATAACAAAATAATAGTAAAATTGATAATACCGTTGGGAAGCATATTAGATGAAGCAGTTTTCATGAGATTTTTCAGTTTCCAGGATTCTTTTTAAAAGAGTAGTAAAGTTTTAAAGATTTTCAGAAATATTCTTTTTTCAAAATCGTCAATGTTTGAGCTGAAGTGAGGGTCTTCGGATGGTACTTTTTAAGAACCCAAGTACACTATTCTTATAGGAAATTTAATGCTGATACCGAAAATGAGGTTGAAAGTTAAAATTAAATGAGGCAAAGTGGAGAAATCCGAGTTTAAAATGAACAAACACGGTATTCCTGAAAAAACCTTTAAAAAATCATATCTCGAGTACGGATTGAGATAAAAATCTGCGGTTGGCGGCATTTTACATCATTTTTGATGTAGTTTCACCCAAATTTTTTTTTGCATCTGCGAGGGAATCACCCTGTATACAGCCATACCGAACGAGCGAAGCGAGCATCATCCCCTACACACGTTAAACCTACCCTTAGGGATCTACCGTTTCCAATCATTCTACAAGTCCCACTCGACAGTAAAAGACCATCGCATCTATATAGTCACGCCTTGCGAGCGAGCAACTTAATGGGGGGGAGGGGCAGCGAAGCGAGCAACATTCCCTACGTACATCGGATTTCGATGAGGGTTTTCCTACATATATACAGCCATACCGAGCGAGCGAAGCGAGCATCATGTCCTACACTCGTGAAACCTACCCTTAGGGATCTACCGTTTTCGAGGGAAGCATGCAATATCCCCTACATGTTTCAATTGTAATACACCTGAATGGGGGGGGGGGGGGGGAGGTAAAAGACCATCGCATGTATATTCGTAATAAAACTCGTGAGTTGCCGACCATCAATAAAGTACTGGAGGCTTTAAAAGAAGATGTTCGTTGTTGACTAGGTAATTTCCTCAATCATTCATTGCCCCATGGATTCTCGTCTTATCCCTTAAGGTGAAGCTAAACGATTACACAGAAGACCAACAAACGTCGTACCGGCACAATTCTTGTCCATCAATGTTGGTCTATTAGTCTCAGTGTCTGTCCGTAAACATAAATTTCAGTTTTGTGCATGCACAATGGGTGTTACATCAAATTGCAACGACCTTATCATACCAGCAAATCGTGCCCAAGTACTCCGAATTACATAAGGTAGTAATCAAGGAAATGCATATTTGGAATTGGAATGATGAAGAAAAGAATTGCCTCGTTTGGGTCCGTTCAATTTTATTATTATTATATATATATATATATACTTTTTTTTTTGTAAGAGAAAAAGCCTACTGACCTACTACTTCAAATGTAAAATTTTCAATTCGCACGTGTGTTCATTCGTATCACGGAAGAGTAATTTCCTCCGAAAGCTTCACTCATGTTATGGCAACCCTACTCCACCGTTCCACAATTGTACCTCCCGTGTCGTAAAAGGAAACCCTTCCCACTAGGTGGTTATTGTCTCCCCTGACTTTGTAAGGACTCCCGAATAGAATGACGGTGTTAATAAAGCAAAAGCGAGAAGTGAAATCCAGGTGAAACCTTTTTACAAGAAGACAGAACCCCGTTATACAGGGGTTAAAAATAGCAAAATTAGGATTGTTGACATCGTTTTGTGTAGAAGTCCTTCAATATGACAATTCGAAATCAAATTGTCAATACTAGAAACAGTATTTCATTACATTTCTCTACACAGTATTGTTGATCAATTGTACCCTTCATCCGGGTACCCCTATCCGTCATTGTTGCCCTTTTTACCGAATTTTCGTAAAAAATGAAGCTCTTGCAAGAGCTCCAAAAATTTTATAATCAAAATTTTTGAAGATTCCCTTTATTGAAATCCGTTTTGAGGCATTCTGAAACAATTCGAGCTTTACAAACAAAAGGACGAGTTCGTTGACCAGCATTTTTTGAGCACTTTAAATTGGTCAAATTTCAAATAAGTGTTGGAAAAGTCACTAAAAATAGCAAAAAACGGCATAAAAATCGTTAAATTCATATTTTTCGGAGAATATTGCTCGAATCAAGTTAATTTATTATAAAATAGAACATTTAAAAATTAATGTATAAACTTATGCTGAATAAAATACTTGAATTTCAATAAAATGTACAAAAAAATCGATGAAAAAATGCAAAAAAGATTCACATCCAAAGTACCTTTCTTTGAAGAGCAGTTTATTATTTAGAACGAGTTTTTGCCATAAATTTGGTAGCTAACAATTTCTTTTCACTCAAAGTCCTAAATTTTCAAAACAATGTAACATACTATAGTATGGAAATACACGAAAATTCGCTCATACGATCATGCTGCATGACTGGAACTTTTATCACATGTAGGAGCTTGACGGTGATCTGCACCATCTCATCTTCACGTATTTTCCTACCCAATCGGATTATCAGCATAAGGGAATATGGTATACATAATATGGATTGGAACTCAAAATTCCGTTTCTCTGTCAATAAGAGATCTTTGGTTTAGGTTTGGTTCTCCTCGTGTTTACATGTGGATCTTCTTATGGAGGTAAAATGTACTGTAGAGTGCAAAGCTGTTTGCATTGCAAAACCTCAACAGTCGCTTTCTACTACGATCTCTAATCTCTTCACCGTGAGTCCCAATTATTCCCTCTAAACCAGTGGCGTCATTTCTGACTCTGCCATTAAGGTCTCCCAGTATGAGAACCTCCTGCCCTTCTGCATCTATCATCCTTTGAAGGTCCTCATAGAATTTGTCCTTCTCCTCAGATCGAGCTCCCTCGTTTGGACGATTCGCGACTATCAGGACCAGAATTGCATCTGAGCCCTTGATTGAGAGCTTCGTTAGGCGCTCGCTCACAAGTTATCAATCCTGCAACTGCCCCTCCATTGAAGGGCTAACAAGAAATTCAACTCCTGGATTAATCAGCAGCTCACACTCCACCGATTTTCAGAAGTCATTCACCCCGGAAAATTACAAGTCCAATTCCAATCACCTTTCTAGATCAACGGCAGCAGTCCGTAAAAATCATCACCCAATTGGTGGAGATGTACGAATTCATTTATTATCATTTTATTATTATTACAATTTATTTATTTTTGCTTTTATTAACATTCTTTGTCACACTTAGGATAAACAGTTTCCCTATTGGTCGAGATACACTCTTTGCCATGTTTCCTGTATCGCAACAACTCGAAAAAATTCGTCTCCCTTCTTGGTTGAGGAATAGGTACAGATTTCTTTTTTATCTTGGTATTCACGCCCATGGTCTTAATCGTCAAGCCTCGTGGGTTAGCTGTTCACCCGAGTAGTTGATGCTGGCTCGTTGGTCGTTCTCCACCCCTTGTGGACTGTCAGAACCTATTCACTGCGGATTGACCGAAAGTTATACACTAATAGGTCAATACCAAGGCTTCCTTCCCTTCGCTTCTCTGTGGTTTTAGATCACCATTCTTCGAGTTAGTGGTTGATAACGATCCCACTAGTACTACACATTATACAACCATGTGCAACCCCCTCTAGGCAGCCCACGAACCTGCAGATGGCACCCATCGCATCAAGCTTCTTTCTGCCGCTACCCAAATAATACTACTACCTCAGCATATGTCCCCCTTCTCCGAAGGAAAGTATCGTTATTATCCTGTCCCTCCTCCTCTGGTAGATGTTCTTGTGGGTTCTTCCAGATTCCATCCGTCTTGTGGTAGGTAGCCGCCTTCCCGAAACCAGATTTTGATAAAAATGCTATCATCGTAAATAAACTATTACCCTTCGCCAAAGTGGTGACAGTGACCATCGACTTCCAGTCAGTCGAGAACTCTGATGACATCTATTCCGTGTTGATATTTACCTACTGAAACACGGCCTTCCATGAGGCACCTCTACTGACTAGTGCACTTTCACGTTACCTTTCATGACTCAACACGTCTTCTCCGACCCGAATGGACTCAACTCCTCAAGACCCAAACGATCCCACGCTGTCCTCCTCGTCGCGTTGCCTGTTAGCCACAAACTGGCCTTCCCTTGGCTCCCACAGGCTGATGCTCGCAACTGCTCTCCTCTTTTTCCTTGGATACGACCCATGCTTAATGGAAACGCTATCTCACGGGGCCATGGCAGTAACCTCAGTGCACACATCATCCCGCTAACGTCTGTTCATCCAATGCAGGAAATCCAAGGTTTCCTTCTTGGTCCATAGCGGAAGTAGCCTCTCTATCCTTATCAGCACATTGCTCTGCAGGGCCCCACCTACACCTCTCACTCTCTACTCAGCGGAGGTAGCCGAGGTTATTTCCCCAATCATTCGAGCAGATTTTTTATAACACTTCAACTTTTCTATGGACCTCACCAACAAAAGCCTCCTCGACGTCTCATCCGTCACAGTTCGTAAGGAAAACTGTATAGAAACCTCTCCCTCTCCCTCTGACCTCTTCCTCTGATCACTTCAGACCACAGACCCTAAGCCCACAGGCCGATTAAGTCAAAGACAATCCCTTCTCCAAGCCCTGCAGTACTAAACAATTTAAAATACCCAAAACATCATTTATCAAGCTGAATATTATTTTTTGAAAGTCGAGTTTACCATTAAATATCTGCCTAATGATTTCGTTGCACGAAAAGTGATCAAGTTTCAAAACAATTGTTCATAAACTTAAAAATTTGATACAAAAATGCTCACAAGATCATGCTGCAAGACTGGAACTTTTTTTTTTTTTTTTTTTTTTTTGGATTTGAGAAGGTTAATTGTGCAAGCACTAAGTGGAATATTCCTTGAAATAATGGTCGTTTTTATTGAATTTCATCTTCATCAACATTAGTTTGGATATGGATTTACTCGACAGGATGGCGAAAGATCCTCCATGACTATATGAGAATTCATCAAACTGAAATGGCTCAAAAACATTATTAGTATTTTATCCAAAAAACACTGTAAATCCTTTTAAAAAATGGGACATATCATGACCGTATACATAAACAAATTGAATGTTGTCTCACTCCACAGTGGATAGTTATATGGAGCTCACTGGCTATATTCTCATTTTCAAACGACAAGACCCTATTTTCTTTGAATATTTCAGAGGTCAGTCAACAAAAATGCCGTGAAATATCTCTCAGATAGCGAGAGAGAGAAAAAAATTCCATCTTCCGATAAGGCGGGAAAAGCGATCGAGCGTTACAGCGGAAGAGAGAGGGAGATCAGGTCGAGGGTGTGACAGGCAATTCCGACTTTTCCCCTACGGTGAAAAGATCAACCCGCGCACACATCGCCTCGGATCGCCGTTCATACACGCCCTCGAACACCCCCCGTCCCACCAATACTCGGGTTATTTTTCGCCTTTTCCGACGAAGGGTAGCTCAACCCCTTCGAAAAACCCGAGGATTTGTCATCAGAAACCAACCGGAGTTAGTGAGGGGCTTGCGAGTTAGAGGGATGTGAGCGAGTGGGTGGATGGAGGGTATACACGTATACAGGATCACATATTACATACACAGGCCCGAGGGGGCATCACATTTTCCAGGGTACCCACCATTTGAAGGGGACCCGACCGATCCTTCTCAAACCGTCCAATATCCCATTTTGAGTGCGGTTTACGGGTTCTGACGTGATTCTCCTTCACAGCAACTGGTCAATCCATCTCCTCCAAGACAACTCTGTCCGGTGGACGTATTAGACGACATCCGAATATACATCGCCTTATTGGGGAATAGCACAGCGCTTTCGTTTACGAAATTCAGCTCGGGATCCTTCCGTACTGAGTGTCCTAATTTAACTCAAATTGTAGTTCGTCCTTGAGAAGCCGGTATTTATCCAGGATCGATAGAAGAAAACACTATTCCTAAATATATAGATAAATCGGTATATAAGAATAAGGCCCACCGCATATATTAAACCCAGCCCACGCACAGCCCACGGGCAACGACCCACGCCGGAGATTCTTCTTCAGGATTTGGACTCAGAATCAGAGACTGAAGAGCAGATTGTTTTATTTTCGTCAGTTGAAACAATGAAAAATGCGAGATATTCTTATTTAGCCAGGAAAAATACATGTGGATAATTCAATGTGTTCTAGGAAGTTCCGGAAATTGATTTCAAAAGTCCAAATCCAAACTCGTAAACGAGTTCCACTATCTGCTTTACAAGCAGATACCATGTTTACATGGATATGTCTTTGATTGGGGATTTCATAACGGTTGTCCTCGAGAGTTGTAAACAAATCCTTTAACTTTAAACAAACCCTGGGCCGCATCCCAACTAATTCCAACAAAACAACGGTTTACATATAGAAATGTTGAAAATAACTGTGGAGAGAAGTCACTACAATGAGTTTTTGTTAACAGTCGTTTGTTGTCAAGAGGGTGAAAATGTTTCCTATGGAGTGGAGTAAATGATGCTATTGCTTTACGTTAAGAATATTGTAACCGGCTTATTAAAATTGTTTATAGTCCAATCAACTTAGTTTAGGAATGTAGCCAGGTACGTAAGGAGGGGGAAATTGGTAGCTTGAGATGTGAACATTTATCACATAAATCAAGCGCTTTCCAACGAGTGGCGAACGATTTCTGTGCGATGAAAACTGCGGAAGTTCCATTCCCCTAGCAACGGCTGGGTTGTACGTGGAAAATACGGAAATTGTGACACAAATTTTGCGTCACGGAAATTTTTGGTTGACCCCCCAGAGCAAAGACATATCCATGTCAAAAAGGTTTCGGCTTAGCAGGGCGCAGTTTGATGAAGTGCATGAACTAATAAAGTTCCCGTCATGCACCATGATCGTATGAGCGAATTTTTGTATATTATCGTATTGTATAATGCTAAATTGTTAGGAAATTTGAGCTTTGTTATTAAAGTATACGCAGTGGAAGCTTGGTGTACAAAGATAACATATTTGCCTATTGATTGTGCAAAGATATTTTCGAGACTGCAATAGTAATTATAAATTAGGGAAACAACGAGACGTTCGCGAACAATCAATTTGAGACACGTGACTCTAGGCCCTGACCAATTAATTTATATTCTTACTAAGAGTTTGACTACTTGATGTTATGTATCTTTGAGATGCGAGTATCTTTGAGCATCCAGACCACTTATCTAAGCAGAAAACTGCTCTGTGTAAAATATCATGGCGTCTAAAACGCAGTGGGTAGTCGAACTAAAGTGCAAGTCAGGGTCTGGTCTCGTGTCTCAACTTGATTGTTCGCGAACGTCTCGTGGGAAAACATGGTAACGACGAATATCATAATAGTTACTGATATCATATTGTTATTGATTATGAACATGACTACTATTAATGCAGAGGCGAGATATCATTTAACATTTATGAGTGCAACGATATTGTTTGTTAACAATTATTCTGAATTACTACTTTTTCTAAGTAATAATCTGCTATTCACAAGGGGATTTTGAATTTTTATGTTTCTTGAAGTTTTTATCGATTTTTTTCAAACAAATTTTAATTTAACTACCTAATGCAGTTTGGCAGACTTGTTTTGTGTACACTCTGCATACATATTTTTTTCCAGAATTTCCGTAATAGTGGGGGAAGTATTATTTGATCTTAATAGCACTATTGACTTCTGTTCTACACAAAGTGTAGAATTGAAGTCAATTCGACAAAATAAGCCAAAAAATGACAATACAATTAGATTGGTTATCTTTATAGTCTCATACATATTGTTATCATATCTCATAAATTTGCATTGAGCTACATGATCTCAAGGTAAAAATACGGAAAAAGAACTCGGGTCCCTAATAAGCTCACTTCTTGAGTTAGCAAATATCGAACGAAAAGGAAAGTAAACATTTTATGAATTTTGCCCTCCTTACCAACGGTATGATAGTAATTATCGTCATTCCAATTTTCTTGAAAGCCTCAATTTATAAATTAATCCGACCGACGAGAGGATGAGTGGAACGGGTTGGTGGGCGGGGGGGGGCTAAGCTCGTCCAATCAGAACCCTGTTGAAGCCCGCTGAGTTGAGAAGGCTGTCAAGAGCTGATTTATGTGCTGCGCCGATTTAAATGGAGCTATAATATCCTCAGCTGAGAGGAAGCCAAGGGTGTATGGGTGGGGGGGGGGGGGGGCTTTCCCGCGGCAATTCTCAGCTTTTAGGGCCCTAATTGCTTCGGATATCTTCCTTAACCCTTCAACGTAGGCGCCACCATAAATGCCAAGTTATGCCCAAAGTCAAATCAACGTCACCGAGAAAACTGTCCGCCAAGATGTTGTGCAGTATCGTATATCATAAAATAAGCTCTGCATGTGTTTAATTGCGTCCGACACCGCCGAAAATTTTAGAAAAATCGATGTTTGTCTTCGATGTTTGTTTCTTGTCTATAACGTCTTCTATTACGATAACTTTGTAGCTCAGTACTAGATTGTGACAATGGGTGACCGGTTGTGTAGAAATTAGTACCCAGTGTCCCAGCAGAGTTCTGCTCCCACTGGAGCTATAGGCAGAAATATATTGCTTAATATCCTTGACAACAAAGACAATAAATAGGTAGGAAAATGAAAATAGATAAATAAGGGAAAAATAGACTGTACTTGTTTTAAAAGGGAAATGCGCAGTGGAAATAAAAAAAGGAAAAATCGGAACCTCTGAGAAAAAAGAAATTAACCTAAAATGGAAATGAAAAGGCACAATGCTGAAAAAGGAAATTAAATTATGCTGAAACCTGGCTGTTGACACTGATGCAAAATTCGGGTGGCGGAAATAAAGGGAAATAAACACTTTCACAAAACTTTGTGAAAAAGAAAAAGAAAAGTAGCACTAGGCTGAATGAAAATCAAAGATGGAAAAATGATGAGTTGGCTTATTAGGCACAAAACTATTTGCATGGCTTCAGAGAAGACAATGGGTAGAGAGATTGTTCTCATTATAAAAGGATCCCTTGAAGAGGGGAGGGGACAAAACAATATAGCCAACCGTATAACAGAAAAAAGCTATTTAAGGCACCACCAGGTTATAAAGAAGGCTAGTTTTAGAGGAAGTGCATGGAACCTGGAACTGGTGGTCCATGACAAGATCAATTGGAAAAGATATCAGCCTCAGCTGATAGTAGTCCCACATACCTCGCAACATTTGATACGATTGCGTCATCATCTAAACATTCTAAACCAACGACATTAATTGCTGAAGTCGTTCAGGCTTTTGGGACCTACAAACTTTCGAATAATGCCCCATTTTATTGCATAATTAGCACCGTGCGGTTCTTGCTGCACAGTCACTTCGATATAATATTCCGCAGATTAACCACAAAAATAACATTTGAATGTGTATTTTGGAAGTTGCTGCTGATATATCTTGCATAGCCAACTGTGGTTTTTGTGAGGGAGCAGTAACACTATATATTTCACACCTCAAAAGGATTAATCACTTTTCCTTGTAGATGCCAAAGACCCAAGATAAATCGGACAAGTTCACATTATATCTTATGAGCGAAAATGGGATTCACCTTGTTTTTTTTTTTTTTTTTTCTAATTTCAAACACTGAGAACGGCTAGCAATATCAAGCTCTGAACTGAGCCAAAACAGAGTGAATCGCGCTTCTTCGTGGTTCTCAGCTCCAATCCGAGAACGGAATAAGATATCGCAATGCTGTCTTCACCATCGTGTTCAGTTCTAAAAAATCTTTGCAATAAGGCGCCATTCGGTAAAAAATGGAATAATTGTTGTCCAAGTAGCCAATTGTTTTCTAAGTATCCAATCACACATTTCTTCACATTTTCTACACACTATTTCCCGATTGATGTTTGTGCAGTGAAAAATAAGTTCAGAAGGTACCCCCAGGCGCCTTTGCGCTTAGGTACTCTCGTAGCTTATGCCAACCGCCACCGACAGCGCTGTAATTGATATGCACGAGGCCTATAGTACCTATCATCGCCCCGAATTATCAATTTCGCACAGCTCCTAATGTTTGAAAGTTCATTAATACTTCTTCAAGTTTTCATTTCCGGAATTGAGATATAAACATGTTTTCGTCTACATTTATTGTTCTACTCCTGGTCAAAGAACGCAGTTACCTTACACGGCTATGAACTTGTAATGATCTAAACGAACTTGAAGCGTTCTGGTCTTCCTGCCGACGCTGACCCCAATTGA
Source organism: Adelphocoris suturalis (assembly GCA_030762985.1). Lineage (NCBI taxonomy): Eukaryota > Metazoa > Arthropoda > Insecta > Hemiptera > Miridae > Adelphocoris > Adelphocoris suturalis. The sequence goes on from CM061043.1 coordinate 56,667,779, forward strand.
AACCCGAGTTTTATCGGCAGCCGGTGTATACTCCAATCCCTAACGAACGAGATTAAAACAACAGCCGAGAGTACGCGGAAATGTTGGAACACACGTCGGATTAAACTCCTCGAGTACGGAACGGAGGGAAGAGAGAGGGAGGTATATATTGGGAGAGAGAGTGAGAGAGAAATCCCACTCCAAGGGCAAAACATTTATTCAACGTCGGTTTGAAAAACAGAGGGTTCCTCTTTCACGCCTCGTTTACTGTAAGAGAGCGAGAGAGAGAGAGAGAGAGAGAGAGAGAGAGAGAGAGAGAGAGAGAGAGAGAGAGAGAGAGAGAGAGAGAGAGAGAGAGAGAGAGAGAGAGAGAGAGAGAGAGAGAGATTAAAACGAAAAAAAGAACAGTTCGGCTACAACGATGTGCAAAATGATCGACAAGGATTAGGGTGTTTCCCAAACTGTCAAACTTGATATCAATTCACATCGAGTCCATAGAAATTCCTTGATAGAGTGTTATATCTGGCGTACTCTTCTCTCCCTCTGTGTGTCTGAACACGTTTTGCTTTCGAGTCTACCTACAGGTAGCGGAAGCATTGTTTTCACTTACGGGAGAAAAAAAAAAAAAATGTTTTAGTCTCCAAAATCAACATTTCCACTCGCATTTTATGTTTTAGAACAACTTTGGTTCCGTGTCTGTTTGTCTGTGTGTGTGTGTGTGTGTGTGTGTGTGTGTCTGCCGTGTGTCCGCAAATCCTTGTAACAAGCTCATTTTCCACAGTTTTCATCCGATTCGGATGAAATTTTCAGGGAATGTGCGGACTAAGGGGTAGACGGTCGCCCCCCATCAGTTTCATCGTTCTTGACTTAATGCCTCACCCTGCGCATGCGCAAACGTAAATTCTACCAAGCATAATTTTCTAACGCCCGAGTCGTTCGATCTCGCTCAAATTTGGATGATAGTTGGAGGATGACGATTTGATCATCTCATCAATTTCAACATGATTGTATCTTGAATAGCAACTGCACATGCGCCTATGTGAAATCCTTGTAATTTCCACTGTTTTCATCCGATTTTGATTAAATTGTCAAAGAATTGTCAAATCGGGGTAGGTTGTAGTGAGTCCCCTATCAGTTTCATTGTTACCAAATCAATATTTCATTCTGCGCTGGCGCAAATGTAAATTCCATTATGCTTCATTTTTTCACACTCTAGTTGTTCGATTTCGCTTAAATTTGGATGATAGTTGGAAGATGACTTGATTACCTCATATCAATGTCAACACGATTGTATCATTAATAGCTACTGCGCATGCGCCAATGTAGAATACTTGTAATGACCTTAATTTCCACAGTTTTTATCTGATTTTGATGAAGTTGTCAGCGAATGCGCGGTTTAGGTTGTAGATGGTTCCGTACCTATTTCATTGTTTAAGCGCATTATTTCAGTTAATTCAGCGCTTACACAAACGTAAATTACATTGAGTATCATTTTTTCGTTTCTTAATTGACCAATTATGACATTTCACGCTACATCTCGATTTACTCTTTCCCGCTATGGAATTTTTCAAGATCATCTAAAACTTTTCAATGATCTATACATTCATGATAGGTAAACGAGGAAGCTATGTGCTACACCCAACTTGTCAGGCGTTTTCTATTCTTATTGCAATAGTCTGGGTCGAGTCCGCATGCAATCCAAGCGACGCGGTATTCGGGATAATTTTCTGATGTATGCAGGCATATTCAGGGGAAAACGAACACAGCTTGCGTACAAGTCCGTAACCCCGCGAGACGTTTTTATGTTTCAGTTACCACATTCGCCTTCGTTGTTATACCTCGAGGAATCGTTGATAGTTCATAAATATTTATAGTTCATTAATAACTTTGCGTAGCCCAACTGCTTTAATCGTCGGAGCGGTTCAGGCAGCGTATGATGAGTTTAGCATACATTGAGATCATTGTAACGATTGGTGAACGATTTTTGTGCGATTTCTGTGATGATCCTACATATAAAATATACCTGGTTCTGTATAATATATGGTGTGCGGATAGGTCTACCATATGCTTAGCTCCTTCAGTTATGTACTTGCCCATCACATAAAGTTACCTATCATGCGCTGTAAGATACCTCCACCATTTGGATAGCATCCGTATTTAATCGTTTACACATAATGAAATTACTTGGTTAACATCTGCTGATCCCAGCAATGTGGTTATTCATGGCAACGAGTGTGCTGATGCCCTTGCAAAGAGTGTCATTGGTGATAAACCCATCGATATGCTGCCTTCACGCATTGAGGATCAAAGCTCTTACATGCAACATAAAGCTTATTCCATCTGGCATGCGCAATGGCAGGGTGAGGTCACTGGTCTGCGTGGTGTCCTTCAGGACTTGTGCCCGGTGGGCCTATTTGCAACCCAACTTCCAAGGAGTGACCGATTAGTGTCAACCGGGTTACCACTGGCCATACCCGTCTTACTCACAGACAACTGCTTTGTGCAGGAGCTCGAGATGTTGTGTGCGGAAGGTGTTGGGGTGATCTGTCCATCCGCCACTTCCTGGAGGACTGCCCATACCTACATTATAGACCTCTGAGTCTAGCATCGGCCCCCTCAGTTATCTGGACCAGACAAGGTCCAGTCCCTGTTGGCGTACCTGAGAGCCGCTGAGCTCTGCTACGAACTGTGATATCTGATCTGTGATTTATTTTTGTACAATCTAGTCATAGTTTTATTTCTCTTTGGCGATTATATATAGTAACATTTAGTTATTAGCCTATTCTAGATCTAGTCTTGGTTGTACTATTTTATTTTTGAGGTTTTATTTTTATTTTTTATCCACTCTAGGGGCTAAACAGTGGTCATCACTGTACCCCTTATTTTGTCCTCCTCCAATTTGCCATTGGAGTCCGTGATGGCACTCCGTTTGGTGGTGGAGGGTAGCATGGCGCCCCTTGGAATCGTGCCACTTGCAGTGTCCCTTTGGACACCTTGTTCGATGCCTCTAATTACTGGCTGGTGGTGCGGCTTAAACCACTATATAAAAAATAAAATAAAACATCTGCAGTTGCTTGCGCCACATATAAGATACTTAGTGCCGTTCCATATATATCCCACCATTATTTGGTTCCTCGCCCTAGGCATAAAATATAGTAGTCGTATCGTTTCTATAGGACCAACTAGAAACTCCTTATTATCTCCTTGCCATATTGTTCGATCCATTCCAATCTATATGAGCTACAAATTCACGGTCCTAAACCCCGTCAAAACCAGTGACGGCGTAATATCGGTCGCCCCAACCTCGCCATTACAGAATCGCTAAAATACTCGCTACATTCCTAAAGGGCTTTGGTACCGTCGGCAATGGATGGAACTTGCGGACGAGGGGTCAGCTGACTAGCGGTCTGCCCTGTTTAGCCGTAATGGGGAGCCCCTTTCCGAACAGCCAACCTCCCCGGCACAACTTTCGTCGATGGTACCACAAAAGCTCCAACGAAACCTCAGTCCGCTCCTATTATTTTTAACGAAGGACCCAGTTTTGGCATCCTTTCCGCGCTTCCTCTCTAACTATCGGCCTTCGGGGCAAAAATATGGCGTCCATTAATGGAAAGTGGACTGGTGGGAAACTCTGGATTTTTTCTCCTCCTTCCTCTCATATTATTATCTTTTTCGCTGTGCATCTTCCCTTACTGTTGAGAATGATTACACAAAACTGTACAAAATTACGAAATAGCGAGCACAAAACTGCCGAACAAGCGCATACTTTCTTGTTCTCTTATGAATATTATACAATACTCTTGTCATAACTACGTAATGGGAGAATCGGAAAAAAATATATTCAGTTTTTGCAAATAAAATTTGTCTTTTGGTATGGGAAACGATGTAGTCTTCTTGGTTTCTCAATAACACATCCGTTTGTCCGATTGGTATAACACGTCATTCTCACGATACATTAGACACTTTGATCCGCATTGCACATCCCGTAAGTACTGACTTAGCTAATTTGACTGCTCCGACGCTCTCAGCAACAATGGCCGACCACCAATGGCGTAGGAAACGTCTGCTTACAACTTTCTCCTCCGGGTAAGCCAAAAAACGTTTTTTATCTTTTTCTGATTTTTAGAGAACTTTTGTGAAAAATGAACAATTGCAATGGCTTAGAAAATTTTAAAATCAAATTTTTTGAAAAATTTCTTCATTGGAATCCGCCGCGAGTGAATTAGTTCGTTTCACTTTGATATCTCAAATATTGTGGAAAAAATTAGGGCGGACGGTGTTACTTCTTTCGAGAAAAATGCTCCAATATCATATTCAGTTTTGGCTCAAGTCGGAACCTGATATGGCTGGTCTTTCTCAGTGTTTGTGAAAAAACAAAAAGAATGGGGTGCCTCCATCTCCATTAGGTACCTGATCATGAGATATATTGTGAACTTTGAATGATCTGGGGTCGTTGACGTCTGCAAGGAAAAGTGAGCCCTTAATTCTTTTGAGGTGTGCATAAATTTATAGGGTGTATTTCCAGACGATAACTCTCATTGAAAAGGCTTAAAAAGTTGGTTGAGTGTGAAAGATTTTTCAGGCTTCTCTGATTATGTCATTTATTGAAATGTGCTAAGCTCTTTCGCGCTAATTAAAAAATAAGAAGAAAGAAAGTTTTTTAGTTTCTGACAATATGTGTCTTTCCACATAAATTGGCATTTTTTTCAATTTAAAAGCAGAATTGACCCCAAGTAATGTGACCAACCACAACTGGTCATATCAAGATGTACAAGGAAGACTCCCAATTGATATACGAGTATGAATACTACCCTACTAGTAGAATACGGTTCACCCAATTCTACACATCCATTCCACAAGTTGTCCTGCCCAGTTAATTTTGCTGATGTTCATGACTTGTGCACGCTTGACATCGTTACTCACCTGCTATCGTTCTTGTGCTGTTCCAGAATCAAGGGGACCAAACTCCCCGATGATGTTGGAGCATCAAACGATCGTCTCCGTCTCTCAAGATGAAGGAGCCGTGTTGGTTTGCATCGCAGTGGGATGTCCACAACTTGATTACAGGTGAGTACATTTCATTGTCTTAGGGCCTGTTTATCAAAAACAGAGATAACTTCCAGAGAAACCTCAGGCAGTTACCTCGAGGTTACTGCAAGCTATCGAACAAATTTGGTAGGGCGTTTATGAATCAACTTTATGCCCTCAGGTAGCTAACTACAGATATCTAACTGCTCAGATAACTTCGTCTGTGGGGAAAAGAGGTACCACTACTACAACAATGTTTTCACCACAATACAGTCTTACAGCAATGGTATTTTCAGTTCTTCATGACGTCCATGGGTAAAAAGTAGATAGGTATAGCACAACAACAACACTCCTGTCTTTTCGGTTTCATCTCTGATGCCAAGGGATCTCGATTGTCATTTATGCCACATTATGGTACATTAGGTAGGAACTAGAACTACTCACCAAGACCATAGAATCTGAGCGTAAGGAGAAATTTTGTGATCGGCGATATGGAGTGTAGTTTTTTCTATCACTGTGGAATTCTTTTCCCTTCAATCAACTCCAGCGCAAACGTCGTCGTTTCTTTCCATAGTCGGAAACGGGTGTGAAAATCGACATCGTCGAGTAAATTAAAATAACCCGGACGTGGACGAACCTTATAATGTCTTCGTTTTTATTCTAGGAATTGAACGATTTCCTCGTCCAAAAAATCGGAATCAATCAAGTCAACTTCGTTGTACATTATGACTTTATGTAATATGACTTTAAATTTTTATAATATATATTATATTATTATTAATACTACTCGTTATAATCTCTCTACAAAACGTTATCCTCCAGATAATTCGCTAACTGAGGGAGATGAGTCTCAGGTAAGGATACCAAGCAGATTAGGTACCTTGGTATTAGGAAATCTTGCAGGTAAATGTGAGTTGATAAACAACCAACAAGAAGTTATCAGAGGCCGCTAGTTACCTACAGTTTGCCTGGGCTTTATCTGTGTTTGATAAACGGCTCCTTAATGTCCAATTGGAAATTTTTCAAAAATACAGCTATAAAAATTTTAGTGGCAAGTAGGAATAAACGTATCGCCTGGAACGTATCCCCTAATTCGTTGGGGATGCGTTGTCTCTGTAACGACAACGCAACGGCATAACGTATAACGCATCACTCCTCTACCTAGAAGTAAAGAAGATATTCGCGTTCACTTTACATCATACGTCTTTTTTTTTTTTTTGCTGATTTCGAAAAGTTAGACAAGAGCGAGGTTAGATCACTCCTGATGAAATAATTGTACGATTAAAAAAAATTAATAAATGTACCGACATGTTGTATATTGATATATTCATCACAGCAACCCTGACTTTGGTTGTTTCCTGAGAGCCATGCGAACCCTAGTTTAATTTAAAGTCGAGTTTTTTTTTTAGGCTATTCCGCTTTTTGTGAGACAAAATACAGGGTGCGACAGAGCGGATTGACAAGTTTCACAAGGCATTTTACAAAAAACGTATTTATTTATTCTATTTATTCGAATCAGTAGAAAATATAGTTCTTGTACTCAAGTTTTGAAAACTATGTCGCTAAGATGGCGGCCGTCAGCAGCGATACACTAATGCAGTCGAGAAACCTTGGAGGAGTTACTGGGAAATCTAGAGGGAACAACAATTCCCAACAACTTATGCTAGTTTATGGCTGCTGCACTAATGAAGAGACAAGCTGAAAACAGTTCACCTGCTGAAGATATAATAAAACCAGGCGAGTTAAGGAACTTATCAACAATTAAATAATAATTTACTGTTAACAATTAGTTTACTATTAACCTAACTAAGTAGTATATAAGAACTTAAATTGATGGCCTTATGATAATAGTATTGGTGACATTAATTGAGATAAGCTGATGAATTGAATACCTGATAAACAAGGACAAAGCATCATGAAAAAATTAATAAAAAGTATATATAAATATATAAATCTAAATGTAAATGTATTTTTTAGTTACTTATAGAGTTTCGTTCCTGTATATTATTGAATAAGAATCGAAAATTATTAAAAAGTAACTAAATTTAAATAGTAATAATAATAATTGGATATCAGGTGTTATTTTTGCCAGGATGATTTATAATCACAAGAATTATGATTAGTCCTTAAGATCCTGAAATTGTTTGTAGGAAACAGGAAATTTATGGTTAGTAACATTAATGAAAACGCATATATAATAACATAAAAAAGTAATAATAATATTGATTGTTTATATGGTAATATTAAAATGTATTGGTCTCGGAGCTGAACCTCCGTGTCATGTTTTTTGAGTCAACTAAATACACGCATTTTTGAACTTGAACTAATGTTGTCGATTTTAGAAGTTTTCGACCGCTTTTCGGCATATAGCGAGCAATATCTTCGGTTATTCGCTGCTTGAGTTGAAGCAGGGTGTAAGGAGGATGGTTGAAGACCTTATCTTTAAGGTAGCCCCAAAGAAAGGAGTTACAGATGTTCAAATCAGGTGAAGGCTGGCCGCCCCGAGTCCCTTTTCAGTGAGACGAGTCGCCCCGGGAATATCTAGCTTTGTTCCAACAAGGAGCTCAGAGCTCGAAGTTGCGTTCCAACAACCGTATGGGGTTGAGAGATCTTTGTCCCAACAGAACTTCGAGCGCCTCCAGAGCTTCTCCGAGGGGTCCCCGAAGCACCCCATCACTTTTGACTGGATTTCATCAAGAGTTCCGAGCCCTACGCATGCGCATTTTGAAATAACCTGCTACCCTTGGGTAAACTACAATCCGCATAACTTTCTCTAAACTGTTTTCACCTTCTATACTACGTTTGTTATCACATCCCGTTTGTTATCACTCTCTCTGGTTAAGCGCGCGGATGATTTTCTGCGTTACGTCAATCTTCAACTACCATTAACGCGTTTTGAACTCTCGAGTGAGCTCAGAAGTGTTCTAACAGACACGAAAGTGGGCGACCTTGGAGCTAACCGCATGGCAACTCTGGAGGAGCCCCGGGGGTCGCTCTCGAAGCGTTGTTGGAACAAAGCTTCCGTTTCGAAACAGCTAGTGAAATTCGAGCTGTGTCGGCTGTTACCCCAGCTTGCGGGATACCACTCTCATCGTGATCTTCAGCAAGTTCTTCCAATTTAGACTATAGGAAGGTTTCCAATATCGAAACGTAACGCTTGGAAGTTAGTGTGACAGTGACATTCTCCTTCTCGAAAAAGTAAGGGCCTTTCACTGCGAATTGAGATGCAACACTCCGAACTGTGAAATTAGGGAAGTGGAGTGGTCTTTCAGGAGTTGACGAGATCAACTGCAGCACAGTACCAGAAATTTTGCTTATTCACTGTTCCAGAAGGGTGAAAATGTGCCTCATCACTACTGAATTTGCTCCTGAGGAGACGCGCTGAATCATTTCCAGTCAACGATTTTTTCAGTTCACTTCATCTTAGCGATATCATTTTCGAAACTTGAGTACAAAACCTGTATTTTCTACTGATTCGAATAAATTAAACCGTTTTTCTTCAGTTTCTACTATTGATTTTTTATAGCCCTTTGAAACTTGTCAATCGGCTCTGCCGCACCCTGTATTTACCGTATGTTTAATAGTAAAAACCATTAGCGATGATGATGCAGTATACATAAAGTAGGAATGTACAAAGAAACACATAAATCCCGTGAACCGGATTCATTCAGAACGATAAACAGTGGAGGGGGGGGGGGGGATCATAACCTCTATCTGAATTTTCCGAAAACTAGAAATTACTCAAGTGAAGAAATTATTATTGTTAGCTACTCACTGAATTACTCAAAAAAATGGTGAGTCTGAAAGTCTATTCCATTTTTGTAAACTTTCGATGATAAGCCAAAGGACTTTTCACTATTCCGCGTCTGTGCCTCTTCATTAGGAAAAAAAAAAAAACAGCTAAATGACTGAACGTGTTAAAAGCCGTAATTTAAACCTTTGAAATTCGGAGGCTTGGCTTCTTATATGCTCTGAAATTTCTGTTTTCTGTTTAGTTTTTGCTCCTATCTGAATTGACGTGGCGTTAATTGTCAGTTCCTAGTTCATATTATGTTCCTCTTACATGTCATCAACTCCTGCTTGAGCCTTCAGGTCGGCGGACCCACTAATATTACAGACATTTTGCAGTCGTCCCATGAACGAAACCGTCCAAACCGTAGTCCCCGAGATAAGGCGAGCAAATGGATACTAACTGGATCTTTTGTTTTTTTGCACGGTTTTGTGACAACCGCGACGACCGTAGAAGTGACGTTTAGCGTGACATAAAGCTTGAAGTTTATGAAAATTAAATGGTTGAACCATTGAAGTCAAAGGCAGCCAGTCTTTTAGTGTTTTGTTACTCTTTGCTGTCCAACTGACATTCCGATTATACCTTGGTTCCAAATCGGACAACCAAGGTAACAAATAAATCAGCCAATTAAAATCAGAACAAATGCAGTTGAGTATGGCTGAAAATATTTTTTAACATTCGCTAAATGGAGAAGTTGTTTGTGAGCGGTACCTACCTATAGTTTCTTCATACCCGTCAACTGAACATATTATTCATTCAAACTGAAATATCCGGTATACAGTATGATTTCCATCTGTGTTTCCAATAAATTTAGCAATAGAGGTAGGTGCTCCCATTGAGATCTTAACATTAAAACGATCTCTTCGTCCATCAGTTGCTCTGAGCTGAATTCGCCAAACCTCTCACGCCGGAACCCTCCTCTCTACATATAACTGTGATATGTCTATCAAAAGCTTCGTCCATATCCCCTCCATTAATATTGAAAAGCCGAAGCAGGCGATTGGGTTCATCCATTATCGAAAAATGGTAGGATGATATACCTAATTGATGCGGTAATTACGTGATACAGACTACTATGTGACGATTTATTTTATTTTTTATTCAATAGTTTGAGCCGCACCTCAACCAGAACGGTCATATGTATAGGTATGATGTTATATTATATATATGATAAGGTAAGATCATATGAATATGAATGAAAAAGTAAATCGAAAATGTAACACTGAGGACTGAGACACCGACAAAAGTGTCGGTCGAGAAAAAAAAGTGTCACGAAAAATTCCTTGACCCCCAGCCAAAAGACATATCCATGTCAAACCTTGACCCCCCAGCCAAAATACATATCCACGTCAAATTTCATTAAAATCAAGCATTTTAATTCCTCCCTTGATGGGAAAAACAAAAGATCATGGATATGTCTAGTACCTACTGCTTACCAGTTGCTACCTACTACTCAATTGTATACCAACCATGTAATGCCTTCTTTTCACAAGATTATTCCATTATGGTTACAAAACAATATTAGTTTTTAACTTAGAGTAATAAATCAGCATTCCTTGACACTACAATGGCTTAGAGGTCATGAAATGTCGTGGTAAAATGAGAGCATTCCAAAAAGTGGCGAACGATTTTCCTACTATGAAAACTATGGGAGTTACCCTTCCCTAGTAACGCCTTGGTTGTACGTGAAAATCAATAGAAAATGTGCCGGTCGGGAAAAAAAGTGTCGGTCGGGAAAAAAAAGTGTCGGTCGGGAAAAAAAAGTGTGGCGAAAAATTCCTTGACCCCCAGCCAAAAGACATATCCATGTCAAAAGTAAAAAAGTAATGGTACTGTTCATAAAGTGTCAGGTTAGGTAGCTCAACACGGTTTGAACTCGTCGTGGAGAAGCCGTTATGGAAGAACGTAGGATTGCGTTTTGCACGGCGTGTGATGACGAGACGCCCGGCTGTTTGTACGTCGCGCATGCGCATTAACCATTTCGCTGAAAACGGTACCGTAGTAGGTCGCATCTTGGTGGCTGCAAAAAGTCTCTGAGTACTGGGCCTTTGTGAGCATTTGCAGGGTGGCCCCCAACTAAGAAAGTCAGGGAAACCTGGAATTGTCAGGAAATCCTTCGCGTCGGGAAAATTCAGGGAAATGTCAGGGAATTTAGCAAAAATCACCAAATGTCAGGGATTTTTTAAAATGAAAACTTAGTGTAATAATTTACAGTATTTTTAGGTATATTCTAACTCCTAAACAATCAAAACTTCAATAGCGTAATTCATCATACTACATAATATTTCATAGGTGAGTTATGCGAATGACAAAAATAATTTTCGAGTGGTGGTTAAATACTGTCAGAGTAAGAGTAAGAGAGGATAATGTCTTAGGCTCCTCTGTTTACTACATCACCTAGTAGTAAACCACACGTAAGAAAAATCAACAGAGTATTGAGGACCTTCAAAGTATTGGATTCATCCAGTGAGAGTCCCAACAACTAGTTTGTATAGGTACATATGCGACTTCTCAGGGAGGTTAAGGTGAGGGAAATTGGCCCATTAAAATGTGGAGTCTTGTAACTAACTTGAGGTTTTTGTACCAACGAACGATTTTCGTGGGACGGAAAATCAGGAAGTTATATTCTCTTTAGCAGCAATTTAGCTGTAGGTGAAAATAAGCGTGACATTTTTTGCTGTTGGACAAAAATTTTGAATTACCTTCAGAGCTATGAAATATCCATGTCATATATATATTTATATACCTATATATTTTTTTCTTCATTTTAAATTAATGAAATTTGAGCTTCAACATATCGCTTCAGATTACAAAGACAGGTTACAAATTGAAAGTCATGCAGTATTCTAAATAATTGTCTGCTATTCAAAAAATTATTTTTGATTTCTAGCTTTTTCTTAAGTTTTTATTGATTTTTTTGTACATATTAATGGAATTCAAGGACATTTTTCAGTTCGATTTTGTGCATATATTTCTGAATGTTCTAATCTAAAAATGTAAAGTGAATGGTTTTTTAACCTAATTGGCCATTTGGGCTTTTTACTAAGTTTTTAAGATTTTTAGTTACCTTAAGTATGTAGGTACTCAAAACCATTCCTTCCTTGGGAATCAGTGTCTAACTGCGATTTTTTGAAAATTGGTAATACATTCTTTCACAAATGCAATTACTTGAAAAATTTATCTTTTTTCCCATGCTACACCTTCATTATTACCACCAATATGGTGGAGTAGTTTTTTTTTTTTCTTCTTTTTTGCTCTCTTGAATTATACGATCTCGTTTATTGATTCTAATACAACTAAAGCTATCTCGTTATACCTACTTTAAAATGATGAGAAAAAAAATTGACTGCTATTTTTTGTCAGGGAAATCTGAAGTTCGTTCAGGGAAATGTAAAATCTCCAGTTGGTGGCCACCCTGATTCGCTCGTAAAAACTTAATCGTTCACTTGATAAACTTGATTAAAGAATAAGACACCTTAAATTTCAATGTATTCGTTCATTATGTCTTCAAAAGGATCACCTTTTGAAAATAACCACAAATATCTTGCAAGCGTAGATATAACAAAGATAATTCCAACTAAAAGACTGAAGTCCCCACCCACCCTTTCATCTTTATAACCCTTTGTTTTTATTTCAATTTTCCGAATTTCTCTTGCATTCTCTTCCACGGAGTTTCCACCGGAAATTCTGAAGGTCGTAAACTCTAACAAGCTTTTGCGTTTTCCTTTTCTCCGGCATTATTGTTCCCTTGTTTATTCGAGCGGTTTTCAAACGCTGCCTCCTCGTCACGTCACTCCTCTCCTCTCCTGCTCCTAAAAGGACGTTATTAGAATCGTCACTACCCCGATGTTATCAGAGGAGAATCGAAGAAGAGCCCTGGCATGAAATACAGAGAAAGGGAGCCTCTTCGAGAATATTGAATACCTACCTATTGCGTGACGCATGTCATTCTCACGCGATATCGCCCCTTGGATGTTAACCTTCCTAACTAGAATGGCAAGTTCTAATTCGGGGTTTTCTCTACTCATCATAATTTATGCTGTTTTCCTGAAACGAACTCTCTGTAGGGCATTTTGATAGGTCAAAATTTTCCACTTTCAACCGCGAACTCTATTCAGCTCCTTTAAAAACCATGAAGTATAAACTCCCAGCTCAAAATCGCCATCTGAATGATTCAAATCAAATCAATGAATCAACTACTATCAAATGAATGGATTCGTGATAAGTTTATTCACGCATAAAATGGGAATTTAGTAATCCGATGGTGCAAGGGAAGTACCTATTGCTGTTTTGGATGTTGTGATGTTGATTCTTCTTGCATTCCTTACCTATCACTGTCAATGATGTAGTCATGATCGGTCTGTAAGTTATGCATATAAGAAGAAGAAACATTTTATCAGAAAATATTTCGGTTTATTACGATCTATTACGGTCTAAGCAAAACCAACTTTTCGAATTGAGATAGGTAAAAAATATTAGTAGGTGAAAAGTCAAGCTTCATACGAGGAAAGTCAAGTTTCACTAAAAAAAATTTCGGTGATTATTTGCCGCTAGGTGAGCCGTGGTGAACAGTAATTTTGACTGAATCACTGAAAAATTTGTGTACAAAATGCTTTCGCGTTTTCGTGCCGCAATTAATAAACTTGTTCGACGTTAGAAAGGTCTAGATATATCATTAACCTCCAGTTATAATTGTTATCCAGCCGTCCACAGACCAGATAAATTAAAATGCCAGATATGATTTAACTAGGGATGGATAAACACCCCCTATTGTGTTATCTGGAGGAAAGCGCTATCCTTCAGATAAATCCTTCTTGTTCATTGGATAAATGTGATTGATAAATCGGTCCTAAGTCGATAGACCCATGGTGCTGAATGTTTTTCTGGTTTCAAAGTTTATAACATTCTATAATAACACAATAATGATTTTTATACTTGGTAACTATATAAACAATCGATGGATGTATCCGAAAACTGGATTCGAAGGATTTTTTTCCTCGATTTATATTTTTAGCCTAGTTTTAAAAATTGAGTATTGTAAATCAGAACTGTATTCACCCACGGGACTGAAATATTTCATGTTCAACATGGAAAATTTGACATTTCACATATGTTTACGAGTGAATATGATGTGTTTGCTCAAGGCCTAGATGATGTAGAATGACAAAGGAAAAACAGATTCATTCCAGCACTCAAATCTGGTAAAGTACCAGTTTTATGAAATTCCCCCTTCTTCTGAGGGAATTCTTTGCGTCAGGAAAAGTCAGGGAAATTTCGGGAATTTCGCAAAAACCATCAAATGTCAGGGAATTTTTTAATGAAAATTTGGTGTGATAATTTGAAGCGTTTTCAGGTACAACTCCTAAACAATCAAACTTCAATAGCGTACTTTATCATTCTAGGTACATATTATTTCATTGGTGAGTTATACGAATGACAAAAATAATTATCAAGAGTGGTGGTTATATTGTTCAAAAGTAACAACGCTACACGCACATAAAAAAGGAACGGATGTGCCATTGGCTTCCCTGGTAACTACATTACCTAATAAACCATTTGTGAGAAAAATCAACAGAGTATTGAACTAGAGAGAAAAAACCCAGCAGAGTAGTGGATTGGTCCAGTATGAGTCCAAAAACTAGTTTGTGTGTATAAGCTAGGACTTCGCAGGAGGGTCAAGGAGGGGAAAATTGCCCCATTGGAATGATGAGTCATATGTTATAAATTCACAGAGCAATTTTCCAACGAACGATTTTGGTGGGATGGGAAATCAGGAAGTTATACTGTCTCTGGCAACAAAGTGAAAAAGAGCGTGACATTTTTTGCTGTCAGACGAAAATTTTGAACTATCCCCAGAGCTAAGAAATCCATGTAGGGAAAAAAATTAAACTCAAATGATTAAAATATACACTTCAACAAATAGCTTCAGATCTCTAATTGAGAGACCATAAAATATTAAATAAAAAGTCATGCAGCATATCGTATGGGTGAATTTTCGTAAATTATCGTATTACATTTAGGTTGAATTGTTATGATATTTGAGCACTTCGAAGGCAATGAAATTGTTAAATGTAAGTAGTCTGTTTTTTCCTCTTTAAATCATACGATTTTTGTTTTAGAAGCACTAAAGGTAAAAAAAAACGAAAAAAAAAAAAAAAAAAAAAAAAAAACATGGGGAAACTAAGAAACAAATTTGAATTTGATATTTTTTGTCAGGGAAATCTGAAGTTCGGTAGGAAAAGTCAGGGAAATTGAAAATTTCCATTTGGGGGCTACCCTGTGAGTAGTAAAATCTATCATGACCTCACACAAAGTAAAGTTATCTCGCTCCCTCATTACATCCGACCAAACGGTATCGTCGACGATTAATCTCAATTCACCATCAATTGACGTCAAAGTGAATGAAAAGAAAAACTCATTTAAGAGGACTGAAAGAGCAAAACATCGACATCTAATTAACAGAGGATGAACGAAAAAAGGGAGTTGGTCCCAAGCCGGGATAAAGGGACAATAATATCTTCCCGAGGTTTCGCTAGTAGAGGAAAACGGAGAGGGCAGAGAGAGGGCAGAGAGAGGGCGAGAGAGAAAGGGTGAGAGAGAGGGTTTGAGAGAGAGAGAGAGCGAGAGAATCGGAGTGATTTTTTTCGTGGCCTATTTTATCTAATTAGCTGGCAAGCTCACCGCAACGAGGTCTTTTAATTACGAAAACTGTCGGGAAACCTCCTACTTTCATAGAGAAAGAACATTGATTAAAACCTTTCCCGCGTGCGAGTTTTTCCCCTCCTCAAAGTTCAAGATGGCGGAAGAAAAAAATGTAGTTCGTGGGGACGAAACAGAAAAAAACTCTGCAAATTATTAACCGACGGATGATTATTTGTGTATTGGATAGAAATTCCAGGCAGCCGACTGGTCAATATTTATTTAGCCTAAGCTGTAGTACATCAGTATAATAGATTAACCTATTATAGAGGTCCTACAGCTGATCCGTTCGCTACACATTGAAATTATACGGGGTGTCCCGACTTGAGTTCATCAAACACTGAGGGTCGACTCTAGGGCTCATTTCTGATCGAAAGTTCCTCCTCGAGTTTATTCAGCCGCTTCGTTTTCGAGCAATTTAATTTTTAAGATTTTTTCCGTGTTTTCGACATTTTGTCACCCCTTTAATTTGCAGTGTAAATTCAAATTTGAGGATACCATTGGAAAAAGAATTAAATTTCCTATCTCTTTATGGCAAACAAAATTTTTTTTAACGTGACCATTTTAGGAATTTGTCGAGAATTTTAGAAAAACTCTTTTTTTTCTCCATGTTTTCTCTTGCCAATACGAAACAGGTTTTGTGACTCCCACTTACCAGTGAACAACATCCTAAGAATCTCGCCTTTTCAACGGTATAGTCAGTTTTAATTTTACTTAGCCCATTAGGGGAGAAAATTATGTTTTAATGACGAAAAACATGGGTTTTTCAATGAATCCGAGGGTTTTTATGAGAAATGACCCTGTATGAAAACACAAGTTTGTGGCCGGTTTCTACGAATTTGTCAATGCTGAATCGAATGGTGACACTTGCAAATCTCCCCAACTTGGTTATTACCGAGTTTTATGCTTAAACTAGATGGATATATGGTCCAGGAAAATTCCCTTTGATATCGGTGGAGTAATAAATATAGCGCATGCGCAAAATAAAATAGATCGACACAGTCATAACACCTAGACTAATGGACTGATTTTTATAAATTTTCAAGGATTGTGCGGGATAGCTCCTAAACACTTCTCTATAAATTGCATGGCCGTTGGATCAATAGTAGTCTGTGCGCGTGCGCAAATGTTAATTTTTGTAACGTCGAGTTATCAACCATTTCGACACGTACTTTGTTCTTCAACTTGTTTTATACATTCATGTTACAATATGTGAGGAAGCTATACTGCCTACCCAAATCGGCAGACTAGGATTTTACGCGTTATTCCATTAAAAATGACTCATCACTTGAATTCTAGAGTACGAACGAACGAGCACAATCACGCGCAAATACAGCACACATGGTGAAATATCGAGTTTTTGAAGATACTAAATTGACTCAAGTGATCCTTAATACATGAAAATGGTTCAGCTTGGTGGGACTGACATAGGACCCAAAATAAAAAATCTGCGGTGAGCGCGTTGAAAAAAAATATGTACAGACAAAGATGTGACGGTTCTAGTCTTAACCAAAAGAGCGTAGGGCTGTTTGTGACCCGCGACCAATCATTGAGTCAAACGCCTCCTTCGCATGTCTTTCATGCAGTGATAGGGGAGACCCCTCACTCAAGTCACACTTAACAGCTATGTCAAATGGGGAATTTTCATTGTTATTTTGTAATAATTCGCTCTATAGGAAGATCTGAGCGGAACTTTCAAAAAGGTGCTATATCTGGAATCTTTCGTTCTCAGTGTGCGTTCTGCGAGCTCGGAACGGTTCTGGGCCAGCGCAGTCGAGTTTTGTCGTTCGCAGTGCCAGGATGCCCAGTTCCGGAATGCCAAGAACGCCGAGTTCGGCGTTCGCAGTGTTTTGCGAACCCAGTTCCGAACGGTTCTGACAGTCCCCGTTTTCTTCGGAACTGTCAGAACTCGAACGCACGGACGTTGTCAACGCATGCGCATTTCACAATTTTCCGGATGTCGTGGAGTAAACAACTCTCTTCTTCTACATCGAAATCATACTCTTTATACGTTAGTATAAGTACCTATTCTATGATCGAAATGTCAATTAGCCCGTCAAGTTTGGAAAGCGATCATTTCGACGATGGTGTTTGGTTTGTAAATGATGAGGACGATATTGAAGTTATAGTTGGATCTCGTCTACATCCACGAAACTCACATTTTTTCGAGTATACTCCTCAGTCACCGTGATTTTTTTTTTTGCCATGGGGTTATTAATAGTTAAGTAATATTCACGGGAACTAAAAATATTCTGAAAAGGAGCACTACAAGATAACACGAGTTGAGTGACGTTACAAACAACAACGCAGGTTATTCCACTTCCAAGTTCTGAAATCATTCGCAGTGCAGAAAGTGGTTCCACAAGTTCCGAAACGCCCCGGGATTTCCCGTCCCTGTTCCGATGAGTTTGAGAACTGTCGGAACACGCACTGAGAACGAAACTAAAAATTTACCCTCATGCTTTTCGATATTATCGGATAACTCGTCCCATCTACTAGTTCTACCCCCAAGCTTTGCACGAAGTTAACGTAAAACGTTGAGCAAAGAGTACTTAGTTAAAACACGGACCAACCCGCTAATGAAAACCTCGAGAGATGTCGGTGCTTTCCCACATTATCTACATTATCCCCGCATCTCGGAAAGCTACGAATAAGAATGACAACACGGGGAATTAGTTTCAGGAAGCGGGATCGAGTTGGAGCTGGATAACCCCGACCCGACCTCCCGGAAACTCCTAAACTAGGTGAAGGAGCTCCAGCGCACCAACAAACAAACTTATGCGGACGCGAAGGGCCGAAAACGGGGAGCGCTGTGGGGAGCTTCCCAAACCCTAAATCCTAATTAACGTTATTGTTTCAACGGCAGGAATCCTAATAAACACGGGGATTATGGGAGTTGCTGACGTATAACCGCGTATCTTTTAATAAGGGATTAATGGAATAAGTTTCGCTCTCCCCTCCCGTGGCGCCTCGCTGTAATGTGTTAAGAGCCTGGGGCATTAAGAGGTTCGCGTTTGTGGAGTTGATTTGAGGCTTGCGAAGGACGGAGTCATCAGTTAGGGGGAATATGGAGGGAGCTGGGTCGAAACGGAGTTGGATTCCGCACAACAATCACGCTGACGAGTCAAACGGCGAATCTACACCTCAAGTCGATAGTTGGGAAATCTAAACTTACCATGTACGAAGTAAAACGCTTGATAATAATTGCAAGTATAATTACAAATACTGTGCTTATAATTAAAATAATTTCTATAAGTACAAATGCAGGTACATATACCTAATTGAAATTACAAGAACTGGACTTCTATCTTTTTATTTTATTTTATTTTTTTATTAAGGTTTAAGCCGCACCTCAACTAGAAGGGTCGTTAGCGGCATTGAGCAAGGTGTCCAAAGGGACACTGGAAGTGGCACGATTCTAAGAAGAGCCATGCTGCCATCCTTGGCTAAAGAGGATCGCCAGCATGGACTCCACCGGCAACTCGGAGGGGGAAAAAAAGAGGGGTACAGTGATGACCACTGTTCAACCCCCAAAGTGGTTGAACCCCCCCCAATCCAAAAAAAGTAATACTACCAAGACTACATGTGAAACATGCTAATAACTATATATATGTTACTATATACAATCAACGAAGTGAAATAAAACTACGACTGGATATATAAAAATATATCACAGATCAGATATCACAGTTCGTAGTGGAGCTCAGCGGCTATCAGGTACAACAACAGGGATTGGACCGTGTCTGGTCCGGATAAAATGTCAATCCTCTGAGGGGGCTGATGCTGGACTCGGAGTTCCACAAGGGCTGGGCAGTCCTCCAGAAAGTGGCGGATGGCCAGATCACCCCCACACTTCCCACACACAACATCTCGAACTTCTGAACTAAGCAGGTGTCTGTGAGAAAAACGGGTATGTCCAGTGGAAACCTGGGTGACCACTATTCGGTCCCTCCTTGGAAGTTGGGTTACAAATAGGCCCACCAGGTACAAGTCCTGAAGGACACCAAGCAGACTAGTGACCTCACCCTGCCATTGCTCATGCCAGATGGAATTGGCTTTATGTAGCATGTAGGAGATTTGATCCTCAATGCGTATAGGCAGCATATCGAGTTATCAAAAATGTTTCTCTTCGCAAGGGCATCAGCACACTCATTGCCATGAATACCCATGGCTCGGTACTCACATAAAAGTTATGGTTGAGCCCAATGTCGTGGCTTGGTGTAGTGATACACGTAGACTTTGTATTAGGGAATCATCAGAACATGAGTCCATGAGCTCTTATCTTAGGGTTTTCATTGACTCACACCAACACATGCCGATTTCGTTAATTATTTTATAAATCACTTATAACGTGTTGAATAGAGTTGATAGGTATTACAAAATGATAGTTTCAATCAAGGATGCCTTCCAATTTTTTTGGGCTTCGAATTTGCACCTTGGAGATTCTTAAACATGAATTTGATTTTTCTCTGAGAATCCCCGAATCCCAAGCAGAGAATCCCCGAAACCCGAGTTTTCTCTGCAGCTCCCCGAATGATTTGTCATCTTCTCACCTTACGATTCGAAATTTATTTAGTTATAGTCCAGGAGCCAAGGTAGAAAATAAGTAGTAATTTGAGGTGAAGCGTTGTGATTAGATTTTGGGAATTCAGACCGTTCTGTGCGAGAAAATCTTTGTCTGCCATCTCAAAATTGGTGGAATACAAAATGGCGGCCTCTTAAATATGGCTTAATTCGCCCATTTTAAAGTTTTTCTCTGATAGTTCCTAAACCGTACGCTCTAAAGAAATTTTTATAAATAGCCAAGATAAAACATAAATAAAAATATAGCATAAAAAAAACCAAACGGTTCGATCCCAAAACTCTGAATTATCTTCTAGAAAAAGCGAACTACAAACATTGAAAAAAATCGGGCTTATTTTGGGCCAGTCCTCTCCTCCCCCCGTTTAGACTTTTACCCTTTAAAACCACTTAATATTAGTCAGTTTTCAGTCGGCCAAAGCTCATTCTACTCAAGATTAAATACTTTCCTAAGTTCGTATCGAGCATATTTTAGCTGAGACCTTTCCCTTCTGACTAACAGCCGAACCCATCAATTTTATGTCATTTTACACATAAAGTTATCAAGGCCCCCCAGAGATGCAGTGGGGTCCTAAATCCTCCAAAAGAGGTAAAGGAGGATGACAGTATCCCGTCAGAGAGAGATACCCACTCCTTCTAATGGCATTAATGTAGAGGTGTGCCGATTCTATTGGATCGGGAATGTGGAACCTAATCTTCCAATGGAACTGCTCCGGAACTGTTCCAGGCTGCTCAAGATAACGATCCTGGTACAGTCATAGTCACTGTGGTTCTGCGTTTCCGCTTCCCGACTCCATGTCTCCAAAGAGTTCCCGATCCTCAGCGTTCTCGATCCTCAGTGTCCCCGATCCGGTTATGTTTTCTCTCCTGCTCGATTTTGTTGTTATCATCTAAACCAACTGTTCTCGATCCAGATTTGAATCGAGTTCGTTCTCCTTCTCGATGTTGTTATTATCATCGGAACTGACTAATATCGAAATCCAAGTGGCTACCTAACTCGTTCCCGCCTAGGACGCGATGCAACCCTTTCAACAACTGCCTCACCCCCCTCCCCCACATCTCATCGGTAAACTTTAAGTAGTCTTTTGTTTTGGTCTATTAAGCAGAATACTACTTAGAAAATGTTTATCAACTATGAAGTAGTACATTAATAAATGTGTGCACAAAATATATGCTGACAAATGCACCCCAATTTCATTAATATTGTATGTTAAAAAATCATTAAAACTGATTAAAAAGAAAGAAGAAAAAATCCAAAAATGTGTTTTAATTGAGATATTTTTAGTTACCAATTTCAATGCACACAAAGTACTCAAATTTCAATTCAATTTAACACAAATGTAATACAATAATTTAAGAAAATTCGCTCATACCACTATACTTAGGTATCATCTCGATTTACTTATCGATTCTGTTTCTTTCATAGGAACTGATATGCTTAAAAATTCTCCAAAACAACTCGTAAACGAGTTCCACTATCTGCTTTACAAGCAGATACCATGTTACATGGATATGTCTTTGATTGGGGATTTCATAACGGTTGTCCTCGAGAGTTGTAAACAAATCCTTTAACTTTAAACAAAACAACGGTTTACTTGTAGAAATGTTGAAAATAACTGTGGAGAGATGCCACTACAATGAGTTGTTGTTAACAGTCGACTGTTGTCAAGAGGATGAAAATGTTTCCTAAAGGAGTGGAGTAAATGATGCTATTGCTTTACGTTAAGAATATTGTAACCGGCTTATTAAAATTGTTTATAGTCCAATCAACTTAGTTTAGGAATGTAGCCAGGTACGTAAGGAGGGGGAAATTGGTAGCTTGAGATGTGAACATTTATCACATAACTCGATTTATCGTGGCGAACGATTTATGTGCGATGAAAACTGCGGAAGTTCCATTCCCCTAGCAACGGCTGGGTTGTAGGTGAAAAACACTGAAATTGTGACACAAATTTTGCATCACGGAAATTTTTGGTTGACCCCCCAGAGCAAAGACATATCCATGTCAACTCACTCACTCCACTCTTTGTTGAATGACATAATTTCATGGCATTCTGCCACTACACCACTAGAGGAAAAGGATTGCCCAATCAAAGTCAAAAGATTAAAGGTGGGTAGGTAGGTAGATACTATGGAAAAGTAGTTAAGGATCCAAGTGAAGGCGCGGGTGTAGAAACCATATGAGCTCGGATCGGTAAGCGGAACTGGATCGGTAATTTGGAACCGTACCACGAGCGGAACTGGAGCAGGTTGGAACAGTTACAACAAAGATCGGGATCGGCACATCTGTACATTAATGAGGTATGTTCGTAGTAATTTGGATTTCCAGGACCTGGATCACCCATCCAACGCTAAACTCAGCCTCTCAAGAACACGAGAAGAGGCGTGCGACGCCCATTGTTTTCGAACGGAGCGACGGCAGCGCTTTCTCTAGGATTCTGACGGGAACTCTGTCACAAAGTTCGCAAAAACGGCATTTTGCTTTGCACTTACTTTAATGGGAAACGGTCTGAGCATAAACTTGCTCGATGAGAACTTTGTAAAGTACTTAACCCTGAACCGAACGGGGTTTGGCAGACCTGAATCAGACCAATAATGACGTCGCTTGGGGTTTTTGAAAGCAAAAGTCTAGGAGTCTTTAAGAGTATTAAGACGCCTAGATTTTGCCCTTCAAATACCCCTACATTTTGTGCCAGATGCCTACAGAACAAAGTAACCAAAAACAAAATCAACTACCCCACATGTGGGTAAGTTTCTATAATAACGGTACCGAATGAAGTTGATACAGTTGTAATTGTGCATGTTTTTTTACTGATCAAAAAAAATGAATCCTTGTGATTCCGTTCCTATAAATTCGAAGATATTTAGCACTTTCTTCATTTTAATTTATTATTCCAAATGATAAGCCTGTGTTCTTCCGACGAATTATCATTTCTAATGATAAACCTGTCTGTTCTTTCGAAGAAACTTTAATTCAACCGACCATCAAAATTTTGTGGTCCACGTCTCAAGTCGTAGGAACGCAAATAGGCATTAAATTTTAAAAAAATTATAATAATGAAATAAATTAAAAATCCGTTCGATTGCCGTCCGCTCCAGTAACTTCTGAACGTGTGGACCGGTCGCGACGAAACTGCATATACGTCAATGGATTCTGAGAGGTGTCTAAGTTCGAGGCTCTGAAATTGAAGCACTCCAAGGGGTCCTTTACTACACTACAAAAGTTGGAAAACCTGATAGATTTTTGCTACTTCTCCTTTGAACTTTTACATTAAGAAGTCCATTATTAGAAATAATAAAACTGTAACCAACATACTTGGCAGAATTGTTGTATATAGGTACCCAAGTAATTAACCCAAACAGAAGTGAATGAGTCATCGGAAATTTCATTTGTAATTTATTCTACTGAATTTTATCATAGATGGGGATGAACCCAAAGATGAAATAATACACGACTAGCTACGAATGTAAATAGTTTGTAATAAAATAAAATTTATATTCTGAATACAGAAGGCCACAGATATTTATCTTCAACCCTTATTCAAAATGTTGAATTGTTCCTGAAGGCAGGTGGATATATATACTAGATGTAAGTGGGTATATACGAGATATTCGTAGGTGTGGCGAGTGCACGGATAAAACAATTTAGGTATGACGGTAGTAGTACAAAAGGGAACGGCAATATTAATAATCAATGAAATGGCGAAATATCAATACGTTTGCGTATAGGTAGGTAGTACTTCTAGGTATTACGAATGACGAAGGGAGACCTATGAACGCAACGAAATGAGTTTGCTTAAATTAGGACTTATCAGGAAATTGCAGATTTCGGAAACAGGAGTCATATTCGGGAAGACGGGAGATACGGCAGAAGCCTATTTCTTGAACCTCCAATTTGACTAAAGGATTAGTGAGTAGGGTTTCCAGGATCTCCAAAGCTCGCTGTGACGAACACGTGGTCGGTCGGTAGATGTTCTTGAAATGGTAGGAGATGCAAGGGGAGTCGAATATCTACTGATTTCCAAGAATCCGGGACAATCGTAGGTAGCTCAATGAACAACAATGCTGCTACTCGAATCCTGACTATTAACTTGCGACAAAATTGTCCGAAAACGGGCTGAAAGTATATCAGTATGACGGGGGGGGGGATTTACGAGAGAATATGATGACAAAAAAGGGAGAAGTCGGGAGAAGGGAAAAAAGTCCAGTCATGCAGCATGACCCCATGAGCGAATTTTTGAAGAAATCTTCGACATTTCAAGCGCTATTGACCGTGTAGGGAAATTCAAAACTAGCGAACGTCATTATTTCGATTTTTGACTGATTTTTCAACTTTGAAATTTTTGAAAACTTGATAGGTACATATTCTTATAGGAAATTTTACGCTGATTCCGAATGTACCACATGTTAGTATGCTGAAAAAATTATTTCTCACAACAAATCGCAAAAAACAGGCTATTTTGAAATTTTTGACTACATTTTTGAAAATTTCAACCCGAAGATGTAATCCGATCATGCTGGCCAACGAACTTGAACTTTCGTTTTGTGTCCTTAACATTTAAAAATTTGTTTGAAGTTTCTAGCACAATTCTACGGACAGTTATTGTCTGGAATGACACATACATACATACATACATACATATATATATAGGTACATACATACATAAAAAAATGCGTTAAACTTCAGAATATGATTCAGAATAGCCTGAAACGGATTTCTGCATACAATTTTTTCAAAAATTCACATTCTACAAATTTTGAGGCGAGAGCAATAGCTTAATTTTCTTCAAAAATTCGCTAAAACTTCGCTATTTGCGAAAAAATGATGAGCTGGCATCGTGAGGTTACATAGAGCAGGTTCGCCGCATGCGCACAAGCCGACTTGAAGACAGATGACTTGATCGGAAGTGTATTTATTGTTATTTACGAGTAGTTGTTACCAGGAGTTTAGACGGCAGTGGGGTCTCCGACCGAGAGAGCACCTTATTAAAACCTGCCGGGAAATTTTTACGGCACAAAGTTTGGACGGGGGGAGGAGAGGACTGGCTCAAAATCAGCCCGATTTTCAGTTGTTTGTAATTCGCCTATTTTAAGAGATAATTCAGAGTTTCGGGATCGATTCGTTTTTTTTTTTTTTTTTTTTTTTTTTTTTTTTTTTTTTTTTTTTTTTTTTTTTTTTTTTTTTTTTTTTTTTTTTTGGTGTTTTACAACTTTGCTCCGTAAAAACATTTCTATAGGATGTACGGTTTAGGAATTATCAGAGAAAACTTCTTCCCATATTTATGAGGCCATTTGTGTTGCTCCAATTTGGAGATTGCAAACAGAGATTTTCATACTCAGAACGGACTAAATTTTCAAAATCTGATCTCAAACATTCTCCTCAAACTACTACCTAGGTATATTTTCAGCCATGGCACCTGTTCTATCTGTGAGAATCATACATTATCATTTTCTCAACTGCAACTCACCAAGTTGTTTCTCCTCTTCTCACCTTACGATTTGATATTTATTTAGTTAAGTCTTGCTGCATTAGGAGAACCAGTGTCCATCGCATTTTCGTTGAATGACGAACTTGCAGGATCTTCACTGAGAAACTCCAAAGGCGCTCGCTCCAGTTGCCTAATAATTCAGTCCCCCCGATCCTCTTCAAGCTATGATTTATTCAACATGGGGTTAAGGCCAGAGTTACCTCTCAGATACGTTAAACCTCCCGGTAACCCCCAAGTTAACCCTTCCATTTTGCGTTCCGTTTGTTTCAATGCCGAGGAGCGTTCCGATCAAATTTAATTTCGGGGCGTTTTCCCCGAGATTAACTCCCAGCGGTCACCTTTGTGGGCTCTCGTTTAAATTTGGTAGTAACCCCCCCCCCCCCCCCCCGTCTTTACTTCCATGCTCGACTTATAGTTGCCGTGTGATTCCTTTTGCTTTGTTGTCCTGCGGTAACTCCGGCTTTGGGCGGTACAAAGGGCGTTTAGCCGCGATATTGCTCGTCTGAGTGGAAATTCGATGAGATATTCTCAAAGGCAAAGCAAACACCCCTAAACAGCCCGCGGTATCAGCAGTGTGGTTCAAGACAAGGGAAATTAATAGCCTTCGATCTAATGATTATTTGAATGAAAACCCCTCGCTGTTGATGATCCCTCGCAGTTCAAAAATAATATAGCTTGTGTTCCCAGTGCATGCTACAAAGATTAGGTAACTGCCCATTCAACCACATACCACATAATTAATTGATCATTTAATGATAGCGTAGAGACGGGTGACGTGAAACACTTTTCAACTTTCAACTGCTGTAGTTTTGCACATAAAAATTTGGTAATGGTGTTAAAAGGCTCTTCAAAGAATAGAACGAGAAAAAAAAATTCTGACTGGTCTTTTTCTTTTTTTGATTTATTTTTTATAATTAGAGCCTGTTCAAGTCATCTGCAAATTGTGAATCTCGCCAAATTGTGAATTTTGTGAAGTGAGTTTCGAAGACGTTGAACACAAGATGGCTGTTTGCCCATTTTATGAAGAAGAAAGAGTAGGGGAGAATGGGGTAAATACCGCCAAGTTGGGGAATACCGTCACCCCATATAATTATTTAACCACCTGAGTGGCAAATCTCTTAGCCAAATATCGTCATCTTTAGATCAGCAGAAATGTCGGAAAATTTGGTTTGGGGTCTTTAATTTGTTTTTGTCAAAGATAAGCAGTTCACAGTTTTTGAAATTTGGCGTTCTCGTTTTACTGATCTCGAATTTTTGTGGGGAAGTAACAGTTTTTCATACGTTTATGTAAATTGTTGAGCATGACGATTTAATTTCCACCCATTACTTCATGTTTTTCTTTACGTAAACTGTAGTTTTTAATGATTTTTTTATCTCGAAAATTTTACTGGGGCAATACCGCCACACCAAATTCAGGCTAATTTAGCTATGGCGGTATTGCCCCAATGCTCCATTCCTCAGTCTTGTTGGATTTTTTTACTGTAATAATCACCTATTTCTATTGATTCGGAGTAAATTAAATATTTAAAAGACGAATTATATTGTGATTGCTTATCTCAATAAGCACCTCTATATTTATTAGATATTTACCCATCAATCTAATGAATAAATTGTGCAGTACCTATCTACCTTACTTCCTTCCTATATTGGCATTATCGTTGTGAGATTCCACTTTTCATTCTCCCGTTTTGATTTTAACAATGGAAGGTTAGTCTTGTGAATTTTGCTGCGACCTGAAGAAGAGCACAAATTCAAAACTTTTTAAGCTGGGAAGATGGAATGCTATATAATATTATTTTCTTTTTTTAACGAGTTGAATGTTGTCAATAATTCAGTTCCTATGAAGAACCAACATAATTTATTTTACCATTTTTTCCCCCAATTTTACTATTCTGATGTGGAAATTGTTTTTCAACCTTTAGTGAATTCTGTTCTTGTCAACTAAGTTCCCATTACTGTGAGAACCTACCCAGAAAGAGTTTTTGAAGTTCAATGAAACGTTATTCCATGTTCTGATGAGACTAATCATTTCCCCCTTGTTTTAATATGGCGATATTACCCTAACCCCATGGCGGTATTTCCCAGCTAGCTGGGGTAATACCGCCATTCACAAGGGTTTCGTAAATTGTTGTTAGTACCTAATATAAAGTTGCTACACAACCAGCAAAAACGTTGCAATTCACCATTGGAGATGTTTCTTTTTTATAATTTGCTTCAACATCTGAAGCTCCTAAGTGCAAACCCAGGCTGTGATAGACAAATGTGCTTAAGGTGGCGATATTACCCCATTTTTCCCTACAATTCGCCCCTACAGGATCACATCATCTAGCCCACTGTCTGAAGCAAGTGTCAACAGCAGAATTAAATCAACTATGGTTATTCATGCGGAGTGCCGGGATAAGATTATAAACTCTACATTTTTTAAAGTTAAAATCCTTGTTGAATCCCTTTACATCCCAAGTAGCTGTGTCATATTCAATTTTGTAGTTTGAATTTCAAAACAATTTATCCTCATTAAACACGTGATAGGTTATATGCCAGCTATAAAAAAGCGCAATAAAAAAAAAAAAAAGTAATCTGCAAAATCGGGTAACTTGAAGCAGTGTGCGAGTTCCGCCGTTTTTCAAGTAATAATGACCGAAAATGGCTTGAAATAGAATGTGAAGACCAGTGATCTGAAGTTTTATCTCTAGTTTTAGAATGGGGGAAAAATAAATTTGACTGGAATTGTTCAGGTTTTTGTTCGTTTTTTAAAATCAGTGTCTTACGAAATTCTACAGACCAGTCGTTTTCAAACAAATAAATAAAACAAACCCCATCCCAAATGAAGCCACATTTCTAAATCAAATTCAAACTGTCTCCACTGGCATGAAAAAAACATTGAAGCCTATGTATTTTTTTCCTTTTTTTTTCTCTTGGTTGATTACAAAGGTTCATTATTTATAATAATAAACCAAAATTCTTGGTACTTTCTACGTGTTTTGTAAGATTTGAAAAATATACTTTGTATTCGGAATTCGATCAAATCTCTGTTTTCAACATCCAATTCTTTATAGATATCATCCCAAAGAATCGAATGAACCCACCCAGATCGCTGTGCGCTCATCCGTTCGCTCACCCTAGTGGTTAGAACTTTGACAGGAGATATGAACTTTAACCCAACTATCTGGCGGAACGTAGTAAGAATCGTCATGTAAACCCCGACGATGTTATCAGCTAATTTAATTCCATGGGACTCTCATATCATGAAATTGAGTTTATTATAGGTACCTCTTATCACGCATACATGTACTACCTAATGAAGCGTAGGGAGATGATTTATTTTACCTCATTAATTTTAAGTTGGTTGGTACTAGTGTTGGGCAAAGGTCACTACTTTTTGTAGGTATCCACAGCGACAGCTACAAGCTACATAGCTGAGTCGCTGTTTCTGGCCAGAGATGGACATTTTCGTAGTCGTGGCTACCCGTGAATTCTTATTCAAATATATAGGTGTTAATACGAAAAGACATGTATTCATATTCATTCACACAACTGAACACGAATACACGTGTATTGTTATTTATTTGTGAGTATGAATACACCTGTATTCACAAAATTGAATACGAATAAGTTCACTTGTTCAAACATTTTGATTAGATCCTTTTACTACCAAAAATCTCTGAAAATGTTTTTTTAGACGAAAATTCGTGGCTTTTGCTAGCGTTTAGTTGTCTAAAATCATTGCAGCTACAAATAGTTACAGCTACTCTATCAGCTAGTAGCTGTAGCTGCATCCTGTAACTAATAACTAAGTACTACCTGTGGAAAAAGTAGCTGTCCACGAGAAACTATCGACTACCGGCAGCAGTTGCCAGAAACAGAGATAGGCATATTTGTAATCGTGAATACAAACACGATTATACAGAAAAACTATTCTGTGAATACAAAGTAACAGTCTTCGGTAGCTGTAACTACATTTTGCCCCACTGTGGTGAATATCTACGTCATTATCAACATACTTAGATGCATATGTGCTATTGTACTTGTATATCTGCTCTTGTTAAATTCTGAAGGACTGGTTGAGTGCTGAGGTTATATTTAATTTTTAAATTTCTCCACAGTAGGCGTCGACGCATTACCAGTTATTTAAATAATGTCTAATAGAGATCGTTGAATCATTATAGACAAATTTTCATTGAAGGGCTATGCAGAAATACTAAAACTATATGTAATAATTAGCAGCATTTTATATAGTAGTTACTTCACTGAAAGATAATACATTACTTCAGGTACATTACTAAAAAATAACCTGATGGATAGCCATTAATGAAATGGGTGAAATAAAAGAGAAAGAAAGGACAATAAAGAATTTATCAGGGGAAAGTCAAATTTAGGTGAAGGGTTGAGGGCGTGCGTGCGTGGGCGTTGGTCCACCGCCAGCCTCCTCCCAACCCATCTCGGCAGATCAATAGTGCAGCTGCAATATGCACCGGCATGCACCTTCGTCCCTCCCACCGCCTCCGCCACCCCGGCGAGTACATCGCTGCCCCCCCTGTCCCCCCTGGCGAGTACATCGCTGCCCCCCTGCCCCCCCTGGCGAGTACATCGCAGCCCCCCCCCCCCCCCCCCCCCCCCCCCCTGTCACCCCTGGCCGGTACATCGCCCGACTCCCGAGTTCGTTCTCCTTCCTCACCCCCACCCTCGCCGTAAGTCTACATCTCCCCTCCGTCCTCCTACCCTCACGCTCTCACCTTGTTTTACGAGAACTCGACCTGCTTCGACGATCCGAGTTTCCCCCTGTAAATTGCCCTCCATTCGTTTGTCAATAGCCGTACTCCTCCCCTTGATATACCTATTCAATATCACACTGATACGAGCAATAAATAAATTTATTATACATTGCCTTCACAATGTCGGAGGGGGGAGCGGGGAAGTGTCGGAGGGGTGGTTTACCCATGTTTGCGTAACTGGGGTACCTTGTGTGGTTAAGACGAGCTTAAGGCGATTACTACTGAGATAAAGTTTTCCACTGGTGTTCCTTTTGTGTGAAATAAAGTTTTCACGTGTTCATTTTGTTCAAAAATTCATTTTCTTACTTGGGAATAGAAGAAGGTTTAATGCAATGTAAAAAATGTTTAAATGAAAGTGAAAAAGGTTTAATTTAAAGTAAAAAAGGTTTATATCAATGTGAAAAAGTATAAGGAATTTAGGTGCCCCCCCCCCCCCCCCCCCCCTCAGAGGTGCAATGGGGGCCTAAATCCTCATAAAAAGGTAGAGGAGGTAAAGAGCATCCCGTCAGAGAGATACCACTCCTACTAATAGCTTTTAATGAGCCATGTTCGGAGTAGATTGGTTTCCAGTCACCTGGAAAGCCCATCCAACGCCAAACCCAGCTGCTAGAAAACACGAGAACAGGCAGCGACGCCCGTTGTTTCATCAACGGGACGCCGACAGCGCTATCTCTGAAGCCCTGACGGGACCTCGATGGAGGTAACTCTGTTACAAAAGGTTTAATTAAAAGATAAAACATTATAGATAGATTATGTTTTTTATTGTTGCCATACAGCTGTATTTAACAATCGTCAAAATTTACAATATAGATTCAAAGATACAAAAATAGAATAGAATAGAATCATTTTTTGGCATATGAAAAAAATATATAAGAAAAGAAATACATAAGAAAAGAAATACAAATACTTGTAGTGAGTAAACATACGCCTGCCAATTAAATATTTCAAAGGAACTTGTGTAAACTGGCAGAGCTTAAAGTCATCCAGCGGGTAGAGCATAGTACAATGGCATCAATTCAAAAAAGAAGAAAATTAAAATTTACAGTATAGCTATTATGAAAATGAAATACATTTTGATAGTAAAAACTTCTTAAAATGTTTCGCACTAGTAAAATCCATAGGGTTAATATTATTATAGTATAACAATTTAATGGCCTGCACAGAAGAGCTATTATAAAATAGCAGAGCCAATTATAAAATTCAGTGCTAATCAAGGGTAACCTTATGTTGCTGTTGCCAGCAGTTCTAGAATGTGGTAAGTTAGAAATAAGTGAGCTACATAAGCCAGATTCAAATACTCTCAAACAAGAGGATAGTAGAAAACACTGCTTGATCTTTCAATACATTAAAGTTTTTATAAAGAAGCACAGTAGGATATCGCATAGGTTTACATAGTATCACTTTAATCAAAGCATTTTGGACAGTTTGCAGAGGTATCAAGTGAGTTTCACAAGTCCCACCCCACACCACGCACAACAAAAGGTTTATGACACCATATGTAATAATGGAACCAGCCAAAGCCATGTAAACCAATCGCAGCAAATACTTAGGTAAAAAATCACGAAAAACTTTGAATACGTAAAGAACCTTTCTCAAACGAGTAATCAGGAAACTAATATGGTGTTTAAACTTCAAATTATTATTAAACCTCACTCCCTGATACTTACAGGTGTTAATAAATGGTAAAATGTCACAGTTACACTTGATACCTTGCATGGAACATAAGTAATCGTGAAGCCTCACCCTTTCAGTATGGGGTTTTTAACATTGGAAATTGAAAATTTAAGAATCGAAGTCATCGACACATTTAGACAAAGCATATTTCTGTCTAACCACTGCTTAACCATACTCAGGTCAAAACTGGCCCTACGCAGTAAATCACCGTAATCCTTGCTCCAAAAAATCAACAAATGAACACAATCATTAACGAGCACTACTTCAAAGTCATTTGCTCTATATAAAAACGTCTGCCAAGTTGGGTGGGCTCTAAAGCTTCCTCACATATTGTAACATGGACGTATAGAATTAGTTGAAGAACAAAGTACGAGTCAAAATGATTGATAAGTCGACGTTATAAGAAAAAAATGTTTACGCATGCTCAAATACAACGGCACTGAAATTTATAGGGGATTGTCCAGGAGCTAAACTGCACATTCCTTGAAAATTTAAATCGGTCCATTAGAGTTTGGTCTGTGTCGATCAATTTTAGTTTTGCGCATGCGCTATATTATTACTACACAAATCGCGATATAATTCATAGGGAATTTTCCTGGATAAGATACCCTTCATCTCCCCTAGTTTGAACGAAATTGGAAGAAATTGACGTTATAATAAATTAACATTTGCGCATGCGCACGGACTTCTATTTATGTCACGGCGATGAAAGTTGTAGTGAAACGTCTAGTAGCTATCCTGCACAATTCTTGAAAATTTCATCAAAATCGTTTCATTAGAATCTGAGTTTTGCCTGTGTCAATCGATATTAGTTTCGCTGCAAGCCCAATGGTTATCAACTCTACCAATCGCAATATGATTTATAGGACATTTTTCCTGAACATTTACCTACCCAATAACCTACCGAATTTGAACAAAACCGGACCAACAGATGACAAGAAATTGACGTAACAAAAAATTCACGTTTGCACATGCGTACAGGCTTCTATTGATTCGATGTCGTTGAAAATTATAGGAGACCGTCTGGGAGCCAACCCGCACAATCCATTTAATTTTCATCGGAAACGGACTGAAACTAGGTATATTTTTGCTCCAGACAAGGATTCACCACAGACAGACAGACTCGGAACCAAAATTAATCAGCAAGCTCTCAAACTCAAAAAGCAAGTTGAAATTTTGATTTGGGAGGACGAAAATGGAGAGTCCAGGGAAATAAATGTACAAGTCCATTTCTGGTAATTTTTCAAGAAACGAAAAATAGAGTTCCACAACAGCTTAACACAAGAATCAGGGAAGAAACAAATAATTTCAAGTCTTAACAGGGCAGTACAAGTACCTAGTTTATTTAAAATATCAAAAGAAGAAATTCAAAATTTTTCGAAATGAACCCAATAATTCAATAAATATGAGAACATGTCTGGACTCTGATCCTACTTCCCTATGATAAGTTCAGTTATCAGTCATCTTCATCCACTGGTACATTATCAATGTATTCATCATCGCTTCCTTGTAAATTTTCGCTTGATTTGAGGTTGTAAAATCGTACGGAAGACGGTATCCCCGAAAACCTGTTCAATTGTGGCAGATCTTTATTTCGGAGCTTTTATGGGGGGTTTGCTATATTGTTAGTTTGATAAACCAACGCGCGATTTCTGCTCGACTTGCAGAACTGATACGAACTAAATCACTCCCAACGAAGTTGTGGAAACCCATTTCAAAACGGAAGTTAGTGAAAAAACGTTGTATATTTCCACGAAAAATAAAGAGTTACAATGTTGAATCGATTTCGACGGTTAGGCCATCATCAGTAATAAACTATAACTGATGATGG
Source organism: Adelphocoris suturalis (assembly GCA_030762985.1). Lineage (NCBI taxonomy): Eukaryota > Metazoa > Arthropoda > Insecta > Hemiptera > Miridae > Adelphocoris > Adelphocoris suturalis. Next base: position 56,701,622 of record CM061043.1, read on the forward strand.
CCTAACATTCGAAATAGATTTAACATTTTAACTCTTTATTTTTCGTGAAAATAGACAACGATTTTTCAGTAACTTCCGTTTTCTTTAGCGGAATTTCAACGTTTGGTTTAGGCTTTCGCCCTCTTCGTTTTTAGCCAGTTCTTGTCAGAGTTTGGTCTTCAGTTCCAACAGGTTGTCGGACGATGGCAGAGTTGTATGCGCTGGGCGAATTAGGTTTGTGGAACATTATCCTTGAATGGTCTTTTGAAAATTTCAAGACTCTGATCCGCCTGGTAGGGAAAAGGCAACTTTTGACTTAGTAAAATGACAAATATTCAGTCCAATTTTAGATGCAATAGTGACAAACACGCATAAAATTCAACGCATGAGAAAGAGAAACACTCGCGAGGTTGCATCAAAGGTTTAAGGTTGCATCATCCAGATAGTGGAAAGGGGGCTTTAAATTCCGTCTCCAACCTTTCTTCCCCGGTAACGCGTGGACAATAACCTTTTTCCCCCTGCCCGGCAAATTTTTTTCGTGATATATCTCGTACCTTGAAGTATTCTTGCTTCCAATCGTTTTGCCAATCCATAGTAGGTACCCCTAAAACTCTAACAGATGGAACCGCTATTTATAAATCCAACCACCAAAAGTGGACTTATACCCTTCTTCCCTAGGGCTCTTTAAATGTTTTCTACTTCAATCGAGAACACAAAGCTTCTCTTGCCTTCAATAGTGAGGAAGCAAAATATTTCAGGTCCGTGGAAACCAGGGAGTAGGTAACGAAGGTGGGTGGCAGGGGCGAGACAAATTACGAAAATTCTAATTTCCAGTGCAGCCGGCCGGAGCAGGAAGCACCCCGACCAACCCGGACCCACTCACCATGGCGGAGCCCTAACAAACGATGAGGGTCGCTCCAACAGGAGATGATGCTAAGGAGGCCGCCCCCAGGCCGTCCGGGGAAGCCAAGCCACCCACGTGCCAGCAACACACTAACCCAACACAATCGCACCCTAAACCTAATATCACACACATATTATATAATAATTTATCAACAATTAGCAATCTGGGGAATAAAAATTCCTCTGCTGAGAAATAATTTCAACTACTAACTAAAAAATGTAAATAATAGAGATAGGTATGTACCTACTCATACTGTATAAGTAACTGTTTGCAATTTTGTTCATTTCATGTAACATGATTTAAATATGGATATAACACACAGGTACACTTCTGCTCCATCTTATAACACTCACTGACTTTGCAAAGCGGGTTTCCCGTAAGAAGTTTTCTTTGTATAGCATTTCCAGACAAAATACTACCTTTTCCAGACCAAATCAAACCTTTTCCAAACCAAATTAAACTTTTTCCAAACCAAATGATGTTTAATTCGGTTTAGAACAAGTTTAATTTGGTTTGGAAAAGTTTAATTTAGTTTGGAAAAAGTTTAATACGGTTTTGAAAAAGTTCAATTTGGTTTGGAAAAAGTTTAATTCGGTTTTGAAAAACTTTAATTTGGTTTGGAAAAAGTTTAATTTGGTCTGGAAAAAAGGTTGTAGTGGGTCTGGTAAAAAAAGGTTGTAATACGCTGAGAACTTATTTTCGTTCAGTGATATAATATTTCTAGGCACACGATTGAGGAGTGTTGGTTCCATGTAGCAGAAACATGATTGAGAACTTGAGAGACGAAATTAGGGAGTACCAAGATTGTGCCGATGGAGAGTTTCATGAGAATGAGCATCTGACCATTGGCGAAATGAATGTGTGCTTTTGTAGGTGTACATAAGGGAAGAATATATACGTACAGGCTATATACTGCAAGCAATTTAAAATTCTTGAAAATTGGTCTAGCTTTTCTAGGTTCTCACCTGACATAAATTAAGCTCATAACATGAATAAACAGACAACTCTATTCGATTTATTAACTCTATTCATAAAATTCCGTCATGTGCTTTGATGAGTAAATAAAAAAACAGTCATGCAGCATGATCTTATGAGCGAATTTTCGTAAATTAACGTATTTTACTTATAATGTTAAATTCATTTGAAATTTGAGTTTTTTCACTGTAAGGAAATTGTTAACTATTACTTTTATGGACATTCTAAATAATAAGCTGATATTCAAATAGAGGTTTTGAATTCGTAGCTTTTTTTGCTGTTATTATCGATGTTTTAGCAAGTTTGGGCAGGAGAACTTCTCACTCGAGCACGACCTATGTTGCAAGACAGGAGGCCTCATAGTACGAAGGCACAATGAGGAAAGGGACGTTTTCGGTGAGCTTATGGCAATTACTTGGGGAAATTGTGTCAAGGAGCCCATTATAATTGAAGCTTCAGCCACCACAACTGGGCTAAGAGGTGACCTAGCATGCCGGGGGGTCTGGGAGCCACAGAGGTGAGCATTGTTTGATATCCGCGTCACAGACACTGATGCTCCCTCCTATGGCTTCCGACAAGTAGCAGCCGTCCTATCATCAACAGAACTGGAAAAGAACCATAAATACCTTGTAGTCAGGGTCGCCAAGTGGTATGAGAAAAAAAAACCGGACGCTGTAAGTCGAAATGATTCAAAAAACTAATATATAGTTATAAGTTCGATGTATGCAGCACAATAATTGATATGCGTATTATTGATAGTTGATATGAATTATCTATCTGATTTGCTAAAATATATTAATAAAAACTAAATATATTTTCTTAAATGATTTTGTTCTGTGTGAGGTTTTAAAAATACATTTTTGTGTACCGATAATTACAACCGTCAGGTTCCCCTTTATTCATCCCTATTATGATAATGGAAGTACACGTATCACACGGGTGCATACGCGAAGCTCCCCATCGACGAGTTTTTATACGTGAAGCTCGGCGCTTACTTTCTCTTCGTATATGCGAATCTCCCCGCCTCCGTTCTCCTCATGTACGCAAAGCTCCCCGTCAATGTACGCGATGATCCCCGTCATCGATATACGAAAGTCACCTAATGCAGTAACCTGGATTTTAGGCATTACAAAAGTCAAGATGCAAAATACAAAAAAAAAAAAATTATTTGATAAACTTTGATTCAGGCATTATCTATAATTACATCATGCATGAATTATAGTATATTAAAACAAAATTAATTGAATAATGTCACAGAATAATATCGTGAGCGCCGTCAATATGGGAAATTATGTAAAAATAAGCATCGAAATGATCAGTCGTCAAACGATTTCACTATTTAGTTCCAATTTCTCATTGATTTTTTTATCAAAGCTAACTTATTGACTAACCTTTGATGGTCGGAATGGGATGTCTTCCAAAGCCTTCCGTTTCACGTTATTTTGGGGAACCCTTTCCTCAACGTCGCTTTCCACAGCTGGGGGATGGTCGTGGTCGTGACTGCCAACCAAATCTACAATCTGCCTTCCCATTGTCTTTACTGCGCACTTACACTTCCTCACACTACACACCCACCTACTCATTTCGTTTGCCAACGGTTTTTGGAAATAAAATTTAAAAATTTCCACCAATAGCGCGACGAGTACCGGATGCTACAAACGTGGATACGTTGATGTTGTTTGATGATCACTGAGAACCAATCCATTCAAATCATTGTTAAGGCTTGAAACGCTTCGAAAGGGGAAGAAAGTTCGACGGGGAGCATCACGTACACCCATTCTCTCGGCATGGGATGCTTCGCGTATGCCTGCTAGAACTTGCCGGGGAGCACCGAGTACAGCGCAAATGACTTTCACTTCGGACGGGGAGCTTCGCGTAGTCACCCGTATCACACACCTGTCCCTTTCAACATTCTGCGATTCAAAAAAGATTTTGGATTTTTAGCTTTTATTTGCAGTTATTTTCTCGATTTCTTTTTAGCAATCTTGGGTACGATTTTTCATAATAATTTTGTGAATGCATTTTTTTAAATGTTGTGGTTCATTGTTGATCAATTGCTTTTGACTAAAGTTCTGCATAAACAAGATAAAATTTTAATGAATTCAGGCGTTTTTGGCGATTTTTCCGCATTTCTTTTTGAAATTTGACCAACTTATTGTGCTCAAGAGGTGTTGGCCCAACAAACTCCCCGTCTCCTTTCTCTTCATGTACACGATGATCCCCGTCATCTATATACGAAAGTCACCTAATGCAGTAACCTGGATTTTAGGCATTACAAAAGTCAAGATGCAAAATACAAACAAAAAAAAAATTATTTGATAAACTTTGATTCAGGCATTATCTATAATTACATCATGCATGAATTATAGTATATTAAAACAAAATTAATTGAATAATGTCACAGAATAATATCGTGAGCGCCGTCAATATGGGAAATTATGTAAAAATAAGCATCGAAATGATCAGTCGTCATACGATTTCACTATTTAGTTCCAATTTCTCATTGATTTTTTTATGAAAGCTAACTTATTGACTAACCTTTGATGGTCGGAATGGGATGTCTTCCAAAGCCTTCCGTTTCACGTTATTTTGGGGAACCCTTTCCGCAACGTCGCTTTCCACAGCTGGGGGATGGTCGTGGTCGTGACTGCCAACCAAATCTACAATCTGCCTTCCCATTGTCTTTACTGCGCACTTACACTTCCTCACACTACACACCCACCTACTCATTTCGTTTGCCAACGGTTTTTGGAAATAAAATTTAAAAATTTCCACCAATAGCACACATAGCGCGACGAGTACCGGATGCTACAAACGTGGATACGTTGATGTTGTTCGATGATCACTGAGAACCAATCCATTCAAATCATTGTTAAGGCTTGAAACGCTTCGAAAGGGGAAGAAAGTTCGACGGGGAGCATCACGTACACCCATTCTCTCGGCATGGGATGCTTCGCGTATGCCTGCTAGAACTTGCCGGGGAGCACCGAGTACAGCGCAAATGACTTTCACTTCGGACGGGGAGCTTCGCGTAGTCACCCGTATCACACACCTGTCCCTTTCAACATTCTGCGATTCAAAAAAGATTTTGGATTTTTAGCTTTTATTTGCAGTTATTTTCTCGATTTCTTTTTAGCAATCTTGGGTACGATTTTTCATAATAATTTTGTGAATGCATTTTTTTAAATGTTGTGGTTCATTGTTGATCAATTGCTTTTGACTAAAGTTCTGCATAAACAAGATAAAATTTTAATGAATTCAGGCGTTTTTGGCGATTTTTCCGCATTTCTTTTTGAAATTTGACCAACTTATTGTGCTCAAGAGGTGTTGGCCCAACAAACTCGTCAATTCATTTGGAAAGTTTGATTATTTTGTGCAAGAAAGGAGTTTTTATCTCAATCCTACACACATGCACAAACACAAAGGTGTATATATATCTATCTATATGTACAGATGAAAAAGTGTTCAACTCCAGGATTTGTTTCAGAATGTCTCAAAGCGGATTTAAATTTTGAAAATTTTCAAAAATTTTGATTTTAGAATTCAATTAACAAACTTCGTTGCAATATCTTAATTCTTTTAAAATCAAATGTATGTCCCTGTTCGCGTCATAGCAATTCAAAACCACATTCTTCTGCGTTGTCAGTTCAATCTATCGAGTTGTTAAATGTTAATTTAAATTTAGCTTCGATTAGCCATCAGAAGCTGGAGACCTCCGGGATATCGTTATTCATCAATGTTATATTGAGTTTTACACTTGTGACATGTCGGAAATACCGAATATACCGAATTTCTCGCGAACCTGAGTGCCGCGTACGTAGCAGAATTTTAGTCGGGACGGCCGGCGCGTGACCCGGTGACCTAGCGAAAACGTGGAGCTAAATTCGGAACGAGTCCCCTCATCTGAATGATGTTCCACGTCAATACCACATCATCTTGAACGATATCATATTATAAATTCACGCTCGACGTTTGATATCATCATAAAGAATGGTGGGTTGAGGGTGGAATCAATTACAGAGCTCTTCCGTTTATATCTTTTCCTATAATATATTCAATAATGAACTTTTTTTAAATCGACCTAGAAAAAATTCAAAATCCCTTCAAAATTTGTTAGTTTACATTTAAAGATGCTCAAATCCACGAATCCTTTCCTGCTTACTGAATATTATATGGAAAAAAGTGCATGTAATGCAGCATGACCATATGAGCGAATTTCCTCAAATTATCCATTGAAATTTGCGTTATTTAATTTGATTAAATTTAACTTGTTTTGAGTATTGAAATTTGAGCAATTTCAGAATAAGGCGATTGCTCAAAACTAATTTAATGGCAAAAATACTCGCAATAAATAAATTTTTTTGATTCGAAAAAGATTTTGGATGTTTAGGTTTTTTTTTGCAGTTTTTATAGATTTTTCAGTAAAAATCAATGAAATTTAAGTACACTTTTCATCATAATTTTGTGCAAACATTTTTAATGTCCTAGCTGATCCTTGGTAATTTAGTTTCGGCTGAAACCCTGCTAAAAATATAAATTTAACGATTTTTGGTCGTTTTCAGCCATTTTTAGTAATTTTTTGAGTACCTTTTTTCCATTTGACCAATTTAATGTGCTCAAAAATTGTTGGACAACAAACTCACTCTTTCGTTTTGAAAGCTTGATTTTTTTGGCGCAAAAACGGGATTTTTACCTCAATCCTAAGGAAAATTATCGTATATATATATATATATATATATATATATATATATATATATATATATATATATATATATATATATATATATATATATATATATATATATATATATAAATATATATATATATATATATATATATATATATATATATATATATATATATATATGAAAAAACGCAAACTTCAGGGATCATTTCAGAATGCCTCAAAATAGATTTCAATTAAGCAATTTTTTCGAAAATGTTGATTTTAAATTTTACGAACCATTACAATAGCTTCATTTTCTACGAAAATTCGCTAAAAGTATGTATAAAGAAAGTTCGTCATGGAGTATCGGTTGGTTCGTCATGGTTCGTCGTTGGTTCATCTGATGAGCAAATTTTCGAAAATTATACCTAGTATTATTTTATGTCATATTGTTATAAAATGTGTACACTTTGAGTGCAAATAAATTGTTAACTACCGATTTCAAGGCAAAATATCTTGTTAACGGCTCTTTTTGGTATATTATTTTCAATAATGAACCTTTGAACTCGATGAAGAAGAAAAAAAAAAAAAAAAAATTCAACACCTGAAAATTTTTTGGTTTGTAGAACAGACATGCTAAAAATCCAAAAATCGAATAAAGAAAACCGTCTGTCCGACGTCCGCGTCTCTTCTCCGAAAATACTGGACCAAACTATATGAAACTTGTGTTAAAAATCACATTTGGGGTCTAGATGGTCCTAGAAGCTCGGCATCAATTTTTAGCAACTCTAAAGGGTTGTATTAAAGGGCTAAACATTTAAAAAATCGAAATCCCGTAAACTTTCTAAGTAACAGTAATAATTTCTTTGTTTGTCAATAATGTATTTAAACCCAAAGAATCGATTAAAACCACCCACGACGCTGTAAGTTGATTAGTTCGCTTTCCCTAACTGCTTGAACATCGAAAAACATCTTCAAATTTCCAAACGCGAGAACAACGAGAGATCAAGCTTTAAATTCCATGAACGATCACTAGATAGTGAGACCAAGATACAAAGAGATTGCCTTAAAAATATCGTCCTTATAAAAAATCAAACGGTTGTTGTTTTCTTAAAGTGGTACCTAACATTTTCTATGGCATTTTACGTTTTAGACCATTCTGTAAAACTTTTGTTCCGTGTCTTACGGTGTGTGGGTGTGTGTGCCTGTCTGCCGTGTACCCTGAAATCCTTGTAACAATCCAAATTCCCTCTACTGTGGATAGCCCTCTATCAGTTTCGTTGATCCGAAATCAATACTTGACTCAGTGAATTCCATCAAGCATCATTTTCTCACGCCCTCGTAGTCCGATCTCGCTCAAAGTTGGAGGATAGGTGGGAGGGATTAATATGAGCATTCTCTAGCGATTTCGACGTATTCTTATCGTTAGTAGCTACAGCGCATGCACGAATGTCTACTCCTTTTAACGAGCCTAATTTCAACAGTTTTCATCCGATTTTGATGAAATTTTCAGGCAAAGTGTGGGTTAAGCTGTAAATGGTAGTTTTCATACTTTTCAAATCATTACTTCAATATGCGCTTGCGCAAACGTAAATTACTTCAAGCATCTTTTTTTCACGCCCTAGTCGTCCAATCTCGCTCGAGTTTGGTGCGTAGTTGGTGAAAAATGGTATGATTATTTCATATCAATTTCAACATTATTGCATCATTAGTAGCTCCCGCGCATACGCGAAAGTGAAATCCCAGGAACAAGATTGTTTTGTTGTTTTTATCAAATTTCTATTACATTTTCTACGAATGTCTGGGTCAGGCTATAGATTGTCCTCAAATTTGATTTTTTTCAAATCATTCCTCCTTTCTGCGTTTTTCCCCGTTTTTCTAAATGACAGATTTCGAAGTTTTACTTCATCTACATCTTGAATGACTATATTGTGCTATGGAGTTTTCGTGATTATAAAAACCATTTCAGAGATCCATTTATGTTATTTTCAGTGTTATTGAATCCATTTATGTTCCTCTGCCGGTGCCCGTATCCACGCAGGCATATTGATGTTAACCTACGGATTTGCAGTTTGAAATGGACCTCCTTTGTAATATCAAGAATATAATATCAGTGCATACGGATCAGCTGTGAGGTCTCTGAGCCTAAATTATTTTTAATCGGCTTATGATACTGAAACCTGAAATTTAGCTCCTTTTTGAAGATCTGGAATACAATTACAAACTATGGAGGGACTCAGATCAGCTTTCGGAACCTCTGAGGCTAATTTATTTCCTAATCGACTCATGGTGCTGTTATTTAGATGGAGCTCCTTTGGGACTCATCGGAAACAATTACGAGGTATGGAGGCGCACTAATCACCAGAGCGGCCTCTGAACTTATACCTAATCTTTCCTTACCTATAGACCTCGTTTTCAAACACTTACTTTGAAGCGTAAAATTGCGGGGTTTTGGAACTGTGAAGTTGTTAACCCTTTTGAGAGGTACGGTGCGCCATGTTGTGATCATATACCTATTACATACGGCGTTTAAAAATAATTTTAGACCAACGTTCTGCGTAGAAGGGCTACCTAACACAGAAATAATAAACCATCATGTAATAATTTGCAGCGTTTTTAATCTAAATGTATTCGTAAAAGTATTCGTTAATCGATTAACGCCCATCTCTAATCATAGATAATTTAGAATCGCCTTGAAAAAAGGTTAATGTGAATGGGCGTACGTCCGTTGGGAATTCGCTCCGCAAGCGTCACATTTGCAAAACTGGAAACAGCTTCATGGGAGTGCGAATTTCTCAAGTGGTCGACGGGGAGCCACAAAACCACGACAACTTTGTACGCGAGGCCTAAAGTTTGAGAGGAACCCAATTTAATTAAAGGCCGGAGGAATATATTTTGGGGTGAAACGATAGTCAACCAAAGTCGGGCGGTTATGAACCCTGTTGAATCGCAGTTGAAGAACCGCGTATAACAATGCGGTTTTAACTTGTGAAAATAACCCACCGATTATGGGGAAGAACAATGCAAATTATCACGCTACGTTTTGTTATTTCTGTATTGAATAACTCTTTTTCTATGTATAGATTTGGTATATCTTAATTGGCTCAATCCTTCCATTCACGGAGGGAAACTATGGTGGACCGATTTAAAAAGAGCCGTTAGTATTCTGTTATTGGCAGAGAATGACTGGCTTCAGTGGCCATGAATTCATTATATCGCTCACGTGGGTACGTGGGGCGGCAAATTTTCGGAAGGAGTTCTTCAATTTGGAATGTATTACAAAATATGCAAAAGAAGATTTGATTATTTGTTCCATCCGGTTATCATATTATCCAATAGTTGATAGTTTCGCTGTACCTATTAGCGTTTTGGTATATGCTCAAATTCCTAGGTAGCGTCGACAAAATTTGTCACAAACGCGCACACACACACACACACTCACACACAGACAGACTGACATACACCTTTGATTTTTTTTTTTTTTTTTTTTTTTTTTTTTTTTTTTTTTTGCGGGTTTGGTCTTCCAAATGGTCTGAAACGGATTTATATACTGTTTTTTTTTTTTTTTTTGGTCATACTTGGGTTGCCCCCACTCCCCTGGATCAATTTCAATAGGCGTCCGTCTTGTCTTTAGGACATAGCTTCAGAGGGACGTCCTAAAAACCCATTTAAGGACCGAAAGGTAGAAAATGAAGCTATTGCAATGGCTCGGAAAGTATCTCTTCATTGAAATCCGTTGTGAGATACCTCTCCTTAGGATTGTAAAAAAATTCCGTTCTTACGCCGAAAAAATTAAGCTTTCCAAACGAAAGGATGAGTTCGTTGGCCAGAACTTTTTGAGCTCATTCGTCAAATTTCGAAAACTGTGCTTTAAAAAAAAAATCACTAAAATTGGCTGAAAACGGCTAAAAATCGTTAAATTTATGTTTTAGCAGAATATTGATCAAATAAAGTTTATTAATTACAAAATAGAACATTCAACATTTTATGCACAAAATTATACTGAAATTTTCCTACTTAAATTTAATCAAAATTTGCTAGAAATCAATAAAAACTTCAAAAAAGCAAAAATTCAAAACCTCTATTCGAATAGCAGTTTATTATTTAGAACAGTTTTTTGCCATATAGTTGACTTTTGACCATTACCTTGCACTCTAAATGCTCTAATTTCAAAACAAATTAACAGTATACATTCGATAATTTACGAAAATTCGCTCACACGATCATGCTGCATGAATGGAACTTTGTTGTAAAGTCTTGTTATAATTTGATCTCTGCCCAAATAAAGAAACGTTATTGGAGATGATAAAGCACAATACATGGTCAAATATGAGACTGCCTCATTTCAATAAATCGACGCTCCGAGGTTATTTTCTCTCGGCGAAGGCCCTGGACCTGGTTAGCACCTCTGCGACGTGATGTGTGAGGCGGTTTCGAGCAGATGTTACCTGTTGGCGAAGCCCGGGTGTCACATGCTAACGCTTCTCTTCTATTCGCCCTCTGACTTGCTGGAAATCCTGTTAGTATTCCGCCTGTTTCTCCTCTAATCCCCGGAAGCTTCCTGCCGCTATCGCGTTTCCCGACGGAGCCAAATTTTCGAGGAGACCCCGCGCCTTTTTCACCAAACTGCTCCCTATGTCGCACAGTAAGTATTTCGACTAATGTGTTTCAGGTGGAAAATGTCACAATAAAATTTTTCGAAAAAAACGTCTTCAACATCCAGAGTGGATGGTAAAGGTCTCAAATCGATTATATTTATTTGGAATAACCCTCTCTGGGAATAACTCGCACTGGCCAAAAGAGGAGCTACACAAGGAATTCCAAGATTGGACAGGATCCCTAAAGAAGATTTCAATCGTTTGATTGAAGACCATCACCGAAAAAGCTGGAAGAAGGAGTACGCCGCATCTCACAATGCAAAATTTTATGAAGCAGCAGTACTATTGCCTCATCGGATGCCATGGTTTGTAGGCTTGTCGTCGAACCTCGAGAAATAAAGACGATTTGTCTCGTACGCAGTAACCATGGCCTATGTACCTCATTTAATCACAGATTTTTAAATGGCCAAGCTTTATGCGAAGAGTGCCAAGAAGAGGGTACATTAGAACATACGATTATGATTTGTTCAACATTCTCCACGCCTCGTAAAATACTGTTCGACGACCTAACTCCGCTACCCGATTCCCCATTCTGCTACAACGATATAATATGAACCGACTCGGCATTCCACAGACTATGGATCTATAGTTGAAACAAACAAAGCCATTAAACCTGTAAATAGAACTTGTAAATATTATGTTAAATATGGCTGTATATACATTGTATTATGCCAATAAATAAATTAAAAAAAAAAAACCCTCGAAAGTATGTGCCCACATATGAACGCCCCAAATAGAAAACTAGTAGCTTTGTTCCAACAAGGACAAAAGGGCACCCCAGAGGTGTCAGAGCTCGAAATTGCGTTCCAACAAGGTTATGGGGTTGAGAGCTCTGTGTTCCAACAGAACTTAGAGCGCCTCCAGAGCTACTCCGAGGGGTCCTCCAAGCACCCCATCACTTTTGACAGGGTCTCATCGAGAGCTCCGTGCCCTACGCATGCGCATTTTGAAATAAGTTGCTACCCTTGGGTAAACTTCAATCTATTTTACCTTCTCTAGACTGTTTTCCCCTTCTCTACTACGTTTATCAATACATATCTCTTTCAGTGGTAACGCATGCGGATGATTATCTGCTTTACATCAATCTTCAGCTATCGTTAACGCGTTTGGAACTCTCGGTTGAGCTCTGAAGTGTTCCAACAGACACGAAAGTTGGCGATCGAGCATGGCAACTCTGGAGGAGCCCCGGGAGTCGCTCTCCATGCGTTGTTGGAACAAAGCTACTGTGTGGAACCCCTGAGAACATTTTTATTACTCTGAAATCTAATATTCAATTTTTCCCTTTTGGTTTATTATTTCCAATAATAAGCCTATGTGATCGTATAGAAAAAAATTTTTTATAACCCTCCCTCTAACTTTGTCACTTTACGTTTCAAGGTGCGTAGTCCGGCGTTCCGCCGTCCGGGCCATAAAAGGCCTAAGAATTGACTTATAAAACCCGTTTTTTCGCACATAGATTCCATTTGGGGTCTAGTTGGTCCTAACGTTTAACCATCCCGATCGCTTTACTCGCATAAATGCTATGGGCCAAAAACGGGCGAAAAAGTGTCTTTTTCGAGAATTTGAGTTTTAGACTGACGTGTTAAAACTCCAACCTGCTCAACCACAACTGCGCAAGCTAATATTCCACGGTTAGGATAACAATGGGCAGTAGGACTTTGCAACAGAACATTTTAGGACCAGATCATGCACGACCGGAACTGCACGACCTAATAATTGTTATTCTCATGTTAGGACAAAATTCACTCATCTCAAAATGCACAACTTTCAAATGAATGTTGATGGAAAAATATGAGTGATATGATAGTGTAAGCGTAATAGGGCGGTGAACCTCCGGTTGTGAGGTAATGAGACCTAGGGAGTACCTCCAGGGTGGCATGGAAAACTTCCTACACTTATATTGCTTTCGAATTTCATGTTCCTTCGAGGCATGAATATACGTTTTTTCCTAGGTCAAATTTGTCTGTTAATACCAATGCTTTGCCTACGTATATTTAATAACAAATCCTCTCGACTTTTCGCACGTACTTAGATAGTGATTCTATTAAGATAGGAGCTCAAATCGAGAAATATAAACATACGTATATAATTATAGAAGTATAGGTTGTGGCAACTCGAAATAGGACACGCCGAGGAGTCTGGACGGGCCTTATGACGTACGCAAGCCAACTAAAACTATGATCATACTCAATTGAAAAAATAATAAACCCTTGTGAAATAATTTGCAGCGTTTTTCTGATCGTATTGGTTTGGAATGAAATGATCCTCCCGAAGATTTTAACGAATAATATTCTCAATTTTTGAATATTAATTCTTAAATTCAATCCCTTCTTATCAGAAAATGTATATTGAAAACCAGTGGTAGGTATAAAGTTGTTATTGTAAACAAATGAGTACCCGTTTGTCAAGTCACAAAACTAGAAGCATTCTTCACAGAATTTAATGCATAGTTGATTTTTAACCCGTTTATTCTGCAAACCTCTGCAAATTTGAAAAAAGTATCATAATATAGTACTATAACCTACGAAAATCCGCTCATACGACCATGTTGCATGACTGGAACCTTTTATAGTTGAGGCGTTCTCGACTCACACGGCAATATTCGCGATTGCTGCTTTCCTTCGCTTTTCTCTGGAATTGGAACTCTCGAATAAATTGTTATAGATTAAATAATGTTGTAAACATCTAATAATTAATTACAGCCTTTCAAATACATGCTTATCATGCTCGATAACTACCATCTATTTGAATATTACCTTACCTAATTAGTAGTGTACTAACCAGAAAGCACGTGCTATTACTCCTACGTATTTCGAATCCACGCAATTTCGAATCGCAGTCAAACGCATTCCAGGTATTTCATGAGGTACAGTTTAACCGATCAAAGTTTAATTCCTCTCGGCATACCGCGATTTCAACGAATTTCCGAACTATCAAAGCTCGATAGTGGAGTTTAGTTGAGTATTCGGGTCACGTTAGCGCACTACCCGATAGACCTGTCGCAAGGGCGGGCCGTAATGTGGGTCAACACAATTCAGCCACCGGCTCTAATTACAGTTAATATACCGTTAATACACAATCTAATAATTGGACGCCGGATAGCCCAGTAATTAGGTTTCGCTGCAGAGGGAGCTAGTGTAAGACAGCTATGATCGGTTCATGAAATGACGTGAATTGGAATGATTTAGGCGAATCAATGTTTGATAATTTTACTAGGAAATTCCTCAAAATACAATATTGAAATAAAACCAGTCGAGCATCATGATCTTATGATTGAATTTTCTTAAATTATCGTATTATATTATGTTACATTGTTGAGAAATTTGAGCACGTTGAGCGCAAAGAAATTGTTAACTACCAGTTTAATGGCAGAAAAAAAAACTAGTTCTAATTAATATTCCGCAAAACAAAAAGATTTTAGAATTCTAGCTATTATTTTGTGAAAATTACTTGTGTGTTACCTGGGCGGTCACCCATCAAAGCTCCACGCTCAACATTGCTTAACTTCGCTAATCGCATAAGAAATGGTTCATTGCAACGCCTATAACCCAAACGGCACAAAATGTGTATTCCCTGAATGATGTGCCAGCCGCAATCAACACCACTGGTTCCGTTGAACGGGGGAACAGGAAGGTGCAATTAAACGTTAAGAGTCCCACTGGCTCTTCTCCCACCGTCTTTACCCGTTTTGCTTTCTCCGTCTTCTCGTTCTGTAAAAGGTAGAAAGAGGAAAACAAAGCGGGCGATTGGCATTTAATTGGATTCTCCGAACAAACAGAATTGTTTGGCGAGGGAGGGTCGGCTGCGAACGTCACTGACTAACACTTGCAATAACCTTCTTTCCCGTCAGCCTTTCTGTGACGGGGTTTTCGTTAATCGGGAACTGCGCTTATATCGCATTGCGGAGATTCCGTTGTTTCTGATCGAAATTCAATCATTAAGAACCACTCGCTGAAGAAATTGGAAAATAGGGCTGCATATTGTTGCGTAGCTGTATCACGGCCTCATTAGTGTAGAAAGGGTGGCCCCAAATGGAAATTTGAAATTTCCCCGACATTCCCCTGACCGAACTTCAGATTCCCCTGACAAAAAATATCAAAATCAAGTATTGTTTTTTGTCATTCTTACGAATTTTCAAAGAAAAACTGAGCTATTTAGATGGCTTCAAAATTTAAAAATTTCGAGGAAGAGGGCGGGGACCCCCTACATATCCATTTAGTACATCAAAGAGTACAATCCCAGATTTTAACGTCGTATATAATATATAAAATTCTTTCCTCCTTGGCAAAAGACAGGTCGAGTTCGTTGACCAAATTCAAATTTGCAATTTACGGTGTGTCAAAAAATTCTATCAGTTTTCTTACAATAGGGCATGTGGAGTGTCACAGTCGAAATATTTTTCAGCGCTGATTCGATTAAGTCCACTCCCAGATCTCTAAGATTCACAAAGTCCTAGGTTATGTGTATACAAACCAGTTGTTGGGACTACAATGAATCAGTCCACTACTCTGCTAGCTATGCTCCCTAGTTCAATACTCAGTTGATTTTTCCCACTCATGGTTTACTACTAAGTGTCGTAGTAACCGAGAGCCAAAGACATATCGATCTCACAATCTATCTGCGTGTTACTTTTTGAACAGTTTAACCACCACTCTTGATAATTATTTTTGACATTCGGATAACCCAACTCTGAAATAATATGTAGTATGATGAAGTAGACTGTTGAAGTTCGATTGTTTAGGAGTTAGAATATACCTATGAACGCTGCGAATTATTACACAAAGTTTTCATTAGAAAATTTCCCTGACATTTGGTGGTTTTTGCGAAATTCCCTGACATTTCCCTGATTTTTCAAGACGCTTAGAATTTCCTGACAATTCCAGGTTTTCCCTGACTTTTCCAGTTGGGGTCACCCTGTAAGATGTACCATTTGAAGGACGTTCATCCAAAACCAAACATGTTGGCTGGAGTTCCTGGTACTCTTTACAGTCATATTAGCCTTGATACTTTTCATAACGCTCCAAATCAACTGTATAAACTATTGATATTACTCGTAATTAGTTTTGGCCGCTAAGATTTGGAATGGCAGAAAATGAGTTTATTCAGACAACCTGGTGAGTAGTTGATTCTTGCCAAATCATGTCTTGGATTAAGCTACGGACTATGTCACGTGACCAGAACCACGAGATCCCAGCAGGCCTCTCATCCATTTGAAGCAGAAACAGAAAAGCTGCGAAATCGGTTCTTCAGCATTTTTTATCCATTTATTTTATTTATTTGCTAACATTGTACCCACATAATGTTTCAAAAAATTTGTTTATATTAATGAAGAAGTTTAGGAACAACATTATTGGGAGACATAGGCAAATGCCTGTGTCGTCTCACAAGAGTTGTGACAAACTGTGCACAAAATTACTCAAATCCAGCATGTCAATTCATTTGAAATGGATATGTCTTTGCTCTGGGGGGTGAACCAAAAATTTCCGTGATGCAAAATTTGTGTCACAATTTCAGTGTTTTTCACGTACAACCCAGCCGTTGCTAGGGGAATGGAACTTCCCCAGTTTTCATCGCACATAAATCGTTCGCCACTCGTTGGAAAGCGCTTGATTTATGAGATAAATGTTCACATCTCCAGCTACCAATTTCCCCATCCTTACGTACCTGGCTACATTCCTAAACTAATTTGATTGGACTATAAACAATTCTAATAAGCCGGTTACAATATTCTTAACGTAAAGCAATAGCATCATTTACTCCACCCCATAGGAAACATTTTCATCCTCTTGACAACAGTCGACTGTTAACAACAACTCGTTGTAGTGGCTTCTCTCCACAGTTATTTTCAACATTTCTATAAGTAAACCGTTGTTTTGTTGGAATTAGTCGGGATGCGGCCATGCGGCCCAGGGATTTGTTTAAAGTTACAGGATTTGTTTACAACTCTCGAGGACAACCGTTATGAAATCCCCAATCAAAGACATGTCCATGTAACATGACATCTGCTTGTAAAGCAGATAAGCAGATATTGGAACTCGTTTACGAGTTGTTCCAGGCCCAATGTCGATTTTATCTTGAACCGGCCGTCTAGTTTCATTTTCTTTTTTACTTTTTTGTATTTTATTGGAAACTAAATTTAAATTATTACCTCAAACAAATCCATCATGTATAGTCCTACTGTTCTACTATTATATTTTCTGCCTCAATCACACCGAGATTATCTGTTAAAGACGCCCAGACTATTGCCCTTCGAAAACCCAAAGCGACCTCAATATTGGTCAGATTCAGGTCTCCGAACCTCATTCGATTCAAGGTTAAGAAAATTCCAAAATTCGTATATAGCAAGTTTTTGCTCAGATCGTTTCCTATTAAAGTAAAAAGTAAAATGCCGTTTTTGCGAACCTTATGTATAATATGGCATAAAATTCATAAGTTCGGCTGTAAGTCGATGGGGAGAGGTCCCAGCTAAAATATGTCCGATACAAACTTTGGAAAGTATTCAATCTTGAGTGGAATGAGCTTTGGCAGACTGAAATCAGACCAATATTACCGACACTAAATGATTTTTAAGGGCAAAAATCTTGACGGGGAGAGGAGAGAATGTGCCCAAAATTAGCCCGATATTCAATTCTTTGAAATTACCTAGAGTTTTAGGATTGAATTGTTTTGTTAGCAAATTTTCGCAGAAAATGAAGCTATTGCAAAAACTCCAAGAATTTTAAAATAAAAATTTTTGAAAGTTTTCTTTACTGAAATACGTGTTGGGTCATTCTGAAACGAATCCTAGATTTTAACGTTTTTTCTTATATATATATATATATATATGTGTGTGTGTGTGTGTGTGTGTGTGTGTGTGTGTGTGTGTGTGTGTGTGTCCTTCCAGACGATAACTCTCCTTAGGATTGAGATAAGAATTCCGTTCTTCGCCAGCATTTTTTGAGTGCATAAAATTGGTCAAACATAAAAAAAAGTGCTAAAAAAATCACTAAATATAGCAAAAAACGGCTAAAAATTGTTGAATTTATATTTTTTCAGCAGGCTATTCCTCAAATGAAATGTGTTAACTATAAAAGAACAATAAAAACGTATCTACAAAATCATGCTGCTTAAAAATTGGTAAAAACTGCCAAAAAAGTTAAAACTCCGAAATCCCTTTTTAAATAGCGGATTATAATTTAGAACGAGTTTCGTGCCCTAAAATTGCTAATTAACGATTTCTTTCCACCCAAAGTGCTCAATTTTCAAAACGATGTAAGATAACATAGTAAGATAATTTACGAAAATTCGCTCATACGATCATGCTGCATGACTGGAACTTTTTTTCTTCATGTTTTACTTTGCTGCGCATAAAAATTCCTGTTGGATGTACCGTTTAGGAATTTTGAGAGATAAACGAAGCCGCCATTCTGTATTCCACCAATTTTGAGTTGTCAGGCAATGATTTTCTCACTCAGAACGGACTAAATTTTCAAAATCTATTCTCAAACCTTCTCCTCAAATTACTATATATTTTTGGCCTTGGCTCTTGGACAATATTTATGTAGTGAGTACAAGGTTGCCAGGTGTCCGGTTTTGGCCAGGACAGTCCGGTTTTTCAACAAGCTGTCCTGGCGAAAATCGCTCCGAAAGACAAATGTCCGGTTTTCACAGGAAGAGCGGTTCATTTCCAGTTGCTGAGGGTCCTATCATAGGTTGCTATCCTGTGAACTCAGCCTTGACTTCTAGATGACCTACCTACATCAAGGTTAAGTTATCTTTTGGGAATCGACGCTAGAAATCCATCTTCAACTCGAAAATCATGAACATTCGAACTCTTGTCACACTATTCCATTTGAAGGAACTCTCGATCTCTTCCGTTATCCATTACTTGTGCATTCGCTCTTTCAGTTTTTGACGGAGCTGAACAATTTCGAAATGACGGAAATAATGTTCTCAAGTTAGTCCTTCTAGATTAATTATCGTTATTTTCGTAGCCAAAATTCCAAGATTTCCGCTTTATTTATTCATTCAAATGTTTCCTGCCTAGTATGCAATCTACAAAAATAGTAATTCACAGAAGGTACCTACACTAATTACTATTATATATTTTACTTTATTTATTGCATTTTTTCCTGTCACTCCATTCTTCTTGACTGTTAGTCTCAATGAACCAATAAAACCAAAAAGTAACTATTTCCAGCTGTTTATCGCTGATTATATCCAGCAGTAGTTACCGACACACAGAAACGAACATATATGCCAACCTCTGTATGCTCGTCTTACTCAATTTGGCTATGAGTTTGAATTCGTTAAATGTGTGAGCCTTTAGTTGTTTTCAAGTGATGAATGACAATTATAAAATTGTCGGTCACTCTTCAATCTTCTGAGTTTATGTGATACGTGTAATAGGTACTCTTACCATACCTCCCTGCTGGTTGAAATTATGGGTACGCAAAAATGTATATATAACATAACCTACAATTTGAGCAACAATGAATTAATTTTTTTTAAACATTATTTAGTGAAAATAATAGAAAATGCTAATCATGGATAATTCATCTCAGCTATCATTCATAAGCATATCAATTATTGTGCTACATGCATCTAACTTATTACTGTATAATTTATCTATTAGTTTTTGAATCTGCCTCCTCGATTCATAGTGTCCATTTTTTTTCTCGTACCTACCACCTGGCATCCCTGAGTATGTAGTATGAATAGTAAGAATGAGACTGAGGAGCCGGGGAGGGGCGTCAGTAACGTAGCAAACCTCCACATCGATGATTTCAACTAACAACCTCTAATAGCTAGTGGGCCTTTCAGCTCGCTTATATAACGACGCCCTCAGATGACTGGCAAGTTTTTATCCGGGCTAAAAACAAGTCTTTCGAGGTCATCAGCGATATTTCAAGATCATCAACCCACTTGAACGATACAGTGCACCTCTCCTCTTTCTCGCTTACTTTTATAAATATTATAAAAGGCTTTTATAAATAGTATAAAATACCGATATTAATTACTTTCAAAAATTAGTGGGAAATAGATTGTGATCAAGTGTTGACGTGATTTCCAATCTAAGGGGAAATTGAATCATCCATCGCACTTCGATGAAGAGATATTTCGTGGAAATCAAATGTTCAACTTCAAGAGCTCTTTTAGCGCATTTTCAAATAAAAAATAAGCTACCTATTTGGATGGCTTCAAAATGTAAAAAGTGCAAGGAAGAGGGCGGGAACCCCCTACAAATCCGTTTCACATATGAAAGAACACAATCCTAGATTTTAACGGCGTATATATATATATATATATATATATATATATATATATATATATATATATATATATATATATATATATATATATATATATATATATATATATATATATATTTCATACCTGTATATTTATAGGGTGTATTTTCAGACGATAACTCCCAGCGTAAAAAATTCGTTCGCCGTAAAAATATGGCGTAAAGAATTCGTTGCAACACAGGAAAACCTGTATAGGTAAAAGACAGGTCGAATGCGGTTATTAGTTTATAAATAAAGTTTATTTACTATAAAATACAACATTCACAAATTTATGCACAAAATTATGCTGACAAATTTAATTAAATTTGATTGAAATTTGCTTTAAAAAATCTATAAAAACTGCAAAAAATATAAAAATCCAAAATCTCTTTTTGAATAGCATATTATTATTTAGAATAAGTTTTTTGCTATAATAGTTAAAAGTATAAATAAATTAATATTCAACTAATAGTTGAATAAATTAATCACACACATAAACAGTATCTTTGCTCTCAAAAAGCTCAAGTTTCAAAAGAATTTAACATTACTTATAACCTTACCATACGATAATTCACGGAAATGCGCTCATGCGATCTTGCTACATGACTGTAACTTTCTATATCTTGGCAGTTGAGTCCTGAATGTGCCTGGACGTTATAATGTTAAACACCAATTTCCCTTAAATTGCACCCTTTTCTTTCGTGAAGGAAATATTAGACCGTCTCAATAAACCCATTAGATCTTGAGAGAAAATAAACCAATGAACCCTATAACGGGAACTCGATGATGCCTGAAGCCAAATTCGCACACCTGGTTGCTTAGGAGGTGGTTGATGTTGACATCAAGCTTACATGCTCACATCACAACACACATTCATAGACATCTTTGGTAAATGGGTACATGCAAGCCAAATGTCAGGCAGAAAAATATTTTTAAAAACCATACGTCATATATTTAAGAGAAAATATTAAATCAAAATAAATTACAGCTAACTGGAATTGATTTTACTGCCATAGTGTCGTACTTTCTTGCTTGAGGCGTTCAAATCCATTACCACCATTTGGTAAAGTAAAAAAATTAAAAAAATATTGACCCAATAGCGAATTTGGTTCTAATAAGCAAGAAGAATCTTTTTAAAAAATTCACATTCCTGTAGATAGATTTGTTTTTCTTAATATAGGTAACGTGAACATTATACCTAGAGTTACACATACATCATGAACAACAGACGTATTTCATAGAAGAAAGAGTGACCGTGGTTTAGGTATGTACAGTAGATACGAACTAAATCACTCGCGACGAAATTGTGGAAACCCATTTCAAAACGGAAGTTAGTGACAAACTTTGTCTATTTCCACAAAAAATAAAGAGTTACAATGTTAAATCGGTTTCAAAGGTTAGGCCATCATCAGTAACAATCATTGTTAGTTACTGATGATGGCCTAACCGTCGAAATCGATTTAACATTGTAACTCTCTATTTTTCGTGGAAATAGACAACGTTTTTCACTAACTTCCGTTTTGATGTACAGTAGAGTTCACATACAAAGACTTGGCTGTTCTACTTCCTAATGAATATGACACACTCAAAACAAGCTTGCGTCGACTAGGATTGTGGTCCTGGCCGTACCGAACATTTGGATCACACTTTTTTGACGGGTTTCGGAGTTGATGAAACATTCTGTTTGTTCTGGAAGTACATCTCGCGATCCTACAGATTTGTACGTGGTGATGTCCGAAAGACCGAAATCAACTTTAAATTGAAAATAAATTTAAATTCAACTTCAAAAATAGAAAAAATAAATTCCGACTATCACATGATTGATTTTAATGCTAAGAAATACTCCCTAAACATTGTTTTTTTTTTTTTTTTTTCAGTTAATTTTTTGAAAATTGTTAGCCCGTAATTTGAAAATCACTCCAAAATACCAAAAATCCAACAATCTCCAAAAGTCCAAAAAGCTCCAAAACTTTTAAAAATTAAATATATATTTATGTGAGCGGGTGTCATTTCAGACGATAATCCTCCGCTCCTTAGGATTGAGAAATGCAAGCATTCGAAATGAAAGGACAGAACTTTTTTTGGTCGATAAATTGGTCTAATTTCATTGAAAGTACTTCAAAATCATCAAAAATAGCTCCAAATAATTGGAGTACAATGTGCTTAAATAAAATAAATGAATAAAATTAAATTTAAAAAACTGCTAGGTACTAAAAATTGTGGAAACCTCAAATTTTGTTTATATATTTCTGTGCAGAGTTGTTTTTGATTAGTAATCAAAAACTGGGAAGACATTAATAAAACGGGCCCTTAACTTGAATTTTTTGTGTAACTACCTAGTTAGTATGTTGATAAACTGGAAAATACCAACAGAATAGTTCTATAGGCAAGATGCTGTTATGATGATTTTCCTAACGGAGTTTTCAAGGATTCCCCATAGGGACATTCTAATTTCAAACTCAATTCTAGAAAGATGGGCTCAAGTGTAAGAGAATAACTTAAAAATTTCGTTTTTTATATTTTTAAGGAAATCACAGCTGTCAAGACAACTTAGGAAATATTTAAAATAGTTCGTTATTTGTTTATATAAAAAAAAAACGAAAAATGTACATGTTCTATATGTACTTGAGATATGTTAATGTGAAGAAAAAATAAAGTTCGGTACCCGTATACATGTAATTCATAAAAGACCTTTGAAATAATTCAAGCTTTGATTTTTTTTAGGTTGAAATACAATTTCTCTTTGGGATAAGTGAAAAATGAAAATGGTTCTATCCGAGGGGGTACCTTTGTTGACGGATGAAGACTAACCTCAAATTTCAGTAGGAGTTTTGATATGGCGCACATCATTTCCATGTTGGCGAATCTCATAGCGATGCACATGCGTGGTCCGGTGCCGAATGGGAGGTACGTGCAGTTTGGCCGTTCATTCTCCGGTCCCCATCTCTCAGGCAGGAATTTTTCAGGCTCGGGGTGAAACTGGGGATTCATGTGGATGCCTAATACGGGAACGTATACGAAAGTGCCGCGGTCGAGGACGACGGATGTGTCGGGAACGGTGTAAGGCTTGGTGACCATGCGGAAATTAGAGTCCAGAGCTGAGTGCAGGCGGGTGGTCTCTTTCAAACAGCTGCTGAGGTACTTCATCTCTCTGACTGTGTCGTAGTCCAAGCGGCCTCCGTGTTTTTCCAAAACTTCTCTCACTTCTAGGCGGGCTTTTGACTGAATTTCAGGATGCATCGCCAAATCGTAGCAGGCCCAGCCCATAGTCAGCGCAGTGGCATCGAAACCCGCGACCATGAACCCCATAGACTGTCCAATCATCAATTCATCTGACATTTCGACTTTCATTTCTGGTACGTGATCCATCATCAATATTTCGTCCGATACGTCATCTTTCTCCACTTCAATACTTCCTTTTTCCTGTAAAGTGACCATATGCTGAATAAAATCGTGTCTTACTACTCCGTTCTCTCTCCTATATTTTAACGCATTTTTCACTGCAGGACCGAAATATTCCAGCATTGAAGTTGGCGTTGGAGACACTCCCAGGTACCTTAAAAGTTTCGGTGCTAAAACAAACCTTGTGAAATTGGATAATGATGGCTCAAATATAGTTTTACCTTTCTCTCTGAACTCACTGTTTTCCTCCATTGCTTTTCCTTCCAATCCGAAAGCGGTGACTCCGATGATTTCCATAGCGAATTTACCAAAATTGTCCACCATATCAACTTTTTCGTGACTCTTGTCCAATAGGTCCATGAAACTGTCTCCGATTCCTGAAACTTGGGGGAACATGAAACGTAGCTTTCCCGTGGTGAACATTGGTGAAAAACGACTGCGCACGGCCCGCCAAAGATTACCACCCGTGTTGAACAGGTTCAATTGTATGGCTTCCGTGTGCACATCGGGTTGAGGTCCGCGGTCCGTGAAGTGCGCAAAATCTTTTATGAAAACCTTCTCAACCATTTCGATGTCATTGACAACTAGAGCCGGCTTCATGAAGAAGTAAAAACCGATGACTTTTTCATTCGGCATAGCTTTACACATTTCCATCAAGAGTTCGCCGATGGTTTGGCGTCGAAGGATCACGGGCAACAAATCACCGAGGAAAGGCAGCGGTTTATACTGACGGATCCCTCTTTCCGTCCAATACCGGTTCGTCTTAAAAGCCTTGATGATGACCAAGACAATGATACTCAGGATCCCGGTCGCCAATAAAGTAGAACTCTCCATTTTTACGAGTTAGACTACTTACCGATTATTCCAATCCTGAAATAGTCAGTCAACAAACAACGTCCGTAAGGATCCAACAGGCCCGTTGAATTAACGGCTCACTAATCGACGTCAGGGTCGCACTATCTGGTGAGTTAAAAACAACCTGATCGGTCAACACACGAGAAACAACTGAGACTCGCTCCGGGCAGCTCCTTCATATAATGACAACCACAGGATGACTTGCGAGTTTCTATACGAGCTCTCAAAACCGGAAGATAAGCCTCTGGAGATGTTTGAGATTGCGGGGGGACCCACGCGGTTCGGTGCACTTCCCCCCTTCCATTCAAACCACTCGATATTCAAGAGCTTTTATAGAGAGCATAAATATCTTCAAATAACTCCACCATATTAATGAGAAACAGATTGTGCTCGGAAGTATATTCTTTTTAAAAACCCAAAGTGTGCGGAAAAATATTTGTCCCCTTTTGACATTTTATGTACCTATTTACTTTGGCACATGAACTCGAAAAGCATTGCATTATAAAGAAGGTTACAGTTGATTTCTAATGATTTTCACGTACAACCAAGCTATTTCTAGGGAAATGAAATTTAAGTTTTCAACGGACACGTTTCGTTCACCATTTTTGTTGGAAAGCTCTCGATTTATCACGCATTTCTTTCGTACTTGTTCTTGGTATTTATGTCGCCATTTTATATTTATTAATGGATGTAGTAAACAATGCCGCTTGTTTTGTTGTTATTAGTTTCCACGTTCGAAATTACTTCGAGAAAACGCCAAAATGAAGCCGTGGGTAGAGATAATTGCTTTATTACAAGAGTTTATTGAAATCATTGAAACTGTTACAATTGTAATGAAAATTATTGTTTCGAACATTATTCGTGAAAATCATTTGTTGAAATGGGGGGGACTAAATACATAAAATGTCCCAATGTGTTGCAGACTCGTACGCAAGCGTTTTCTTTCAATATGGTTATCTAAATCCGCATACCTATCCATTATACCTATTGAACCTCACAATTTTCACCCATCGGCGTTTCTTTTGAAGATAATTACGTAAAGGAGAAGTTTCAGTTAAAGGAACATGTGGTATACTCGGAATCACCGCTAAATTTCCTATGATAATAGCCAATAAAATGTTTCTATCATTTAACATTTAATAGTAGCACGGTCTTGACCTGAAGACTTAAGATTAGCTGCGTACCTTCTTGTTTTCATTACAATGATGATTTAGGTAAGTATTGCTGTTTTTTTTTTTTTTTTTTTTTTTTTCTCAAACCCTTAGGGAAAACGAACTGTTCAACATACAGTGTTGCGGGTGGTCTTGATCGATTTTTTGTGATCAAATTTATCATTGAAAAGCAAAAAATTATCTCTGTTACTTAGAAAGTTTTCGAGATCTCGATTTGATGATAGAAATTTATGCCGAGCTTCTAGGACCATCTAGAAGGCCCCCAATGTGATTTTAACACAAGTTTCATATAGTTTGGTTTAGTATTTTCGAAGAAAAGCCGCGGACAGCGGACGGACGGATTTTTTTTTATTCGATTTTTTCAACGATTTCGCCGAGCTTGCAATTTTTGACCGATTTTCGATATTATTTTTTATTGGATCCCAATGGTCTAGTTGTGCAACGAACCATTGAAATTCCTGATTCGCTATCGAGGTGGAGGGGGTTGTAGCTGATCTTTTTAAGCGCTGTCCAAGCTACAACTCTCATCCAAATTGCGTGATTTTTTTTTTTTTTTTATAAGGTCCAATTATGCAACAAAGATAGAGAGTTTCAAATTTATCATCGTGGGGTGAAGTTTATCATGCGTAAACTGGAAGGGGGGGGGGGGGATAAATACCCATATATCGTGATATTTAGACCTATTTCCGTGAAATTTTCTTTGGTAGATTTAACAATCCAAAATCAATTCGTATTTTATTATGGTTGTGGGGAGGGTTTGTTTGCTATGAAGCCATGTTAAGTCTCAATTTTTGCATCCGGTAAAATCACGATCTATTCGCCATTCCCACTAAAATATACAAACCAGGTATAGGATCGTCCCTGTAATGCTTGCATTTCTTACCAATAGATTTATTCGACAGTTTCACACGGCCCATGGGCTCCTTAGCCACAGAAAGCGCGGTTGTACGTCACACACGTTTCAAATCTACTGATAATCTATGTAGTTTTGAATCATGGTGACTCACAGAGGATTAGAGTGTTTATACAATACCTATACACTTGTACTGACACTCACAAGATAAAGTTAGTCACTGCAGAATGGTTAGTCACCCATTAATAAATTTTAACCTCCTACGATTTCGTTCGCTTGATTTACAAAAACGAGGTGATATCACGCCTCTATTACAATTCTACCGATTTTGGCGGTTGCGTAATACGAAACGTCCTTGTTTTCCATATGGGTCAGACTAAGGCAATACTAATAAATTGAAAGAGAAAAATGGCAAAATTTGGAAAACATTGTCCGTGGCACACCATCCTGAATCCAAGTTGTGGCAGGCACATTGCGGAACGGGGCACTTGACGATAGCAGATAGCGAAGTTGAAAAATAAATTATGTGTAGGGGTTCGGTGGTCTGGATGCTTGCAATCTAGCATCTCAAAAATAAAAAATTAATCGAATCAATCCTAAATCAATCCTTTTAGTGAAATACAGCTTAGTTGAACGAATAGATCATAATGATGTGTGTAGTTCTATCAATGAGAAAAAGCGTGGCCTTCGCTATTTGACTAGACACTGGCTCGAAGCATATTGATGAAATTCACAGGAGTTACTTTTCTTATGGATACAAATGATATTCGATACCCGTCACGGTGAGAAAGATACCCTAAGGACAGTAATAAGCTAAATATTAAATGTAAAAACATAAGTTTTGGCACTTTCTTAGAATAAAAAATAAACAGTAATTAGCAAAAAACTTCCCAAAACAGGTGAAAAATGGCTCAAGGATTCTTCTATGGATGAAAATTATACCCATATAATTAGTTATATATGTCCGGAAAAATACTGTATGGCGGTAATAAGCCAAAAAATGACAAATTAGGGCAGTTTCAAAAACGATTTCTTATATAAGTACTTACATGCGTTGACTTTCTCGCGTTGGCTGACTTTTAAAAAATTTCAAGCATGATGAATGAAATCAATACAGTACAAATTGTGTAGATAACAAAGTTCAAGTCAATATTTCGCGGAGATATAAGCATGGCCACCAGCAGCATTTAATGGGGTTGTCATTAACGTTTCTAGCGCGTAGCTTCGGCTCACTGCCTAAATTCTTATCGCGGCCGACTGCCTTGGCAGTCAGTCTTGAGTAGAATTTTTGCAGTGAGCACAAGCCACGCGCTAGAAACGTTAATGTCAACCCCATTAAATGCTGTTGCTTTGGTAAAGCCTGTTTCGGAGCTTCTACCTACCCATCGAACCGGCAAAAGTAGCGAGCTGCCCTTGTCAAATAAAGTCAAATTTCTTCTAGTAAATTCAAATTTACTGAGAATTATTCAAGATGTATTAAATTAACCAATTATTAGATCTCTTAGCGAATTTTCGTAGAAATGAAGAAATTGCAATGGCTCAGAAAATTTAAAAGTCAAAATTTTAGAAAAATGTTTTCATTGAACTCCGTTTTGATGCATTCTGAAAGGAATTATAGAGTTTATCGCTTTTTCATATGTTTATTTATTTATTTACTTTATTATTTATTCATTTATTTATATATTTGTCACTCCAGACGATAACTCTCCTTAGGATTGAGACACAAATTCCGTTCTCGGTCAAAAAATCAAACTTTCCAAATGGCAGGATGAGTTCGTTGGCCAGCACTTTTTGAGCACATTAAATTGGTCAAATTTCAAAGAAATTAACTTAAAAAAAAAAAATCACTAAAAATGACTAAAAACGGCTAAAAATCGTAAAATTTATATTTTTTGGTAGAATATTGCTCAAACAAACTTTATTAACTATTAAATAGAACATCCAAAAATTTATGTACAAAATTATGCTGAATTAAAATTCACTAAAATCTGCTAAAAAATCGATAAAAACTGCAAAAAAAGCTAAAAATTCAAAACCTCTATTTGAAAAGGTGATTATTATATAGAATACGTTGTTTGCCATGAAGTTTATACCAAACAATTTCCTTGCGCTCAAAAAGCTCAAATTTCCAAACAATTTAACATTACACAGTACGATAATTTACGAAAATTCGCTCATACGATCATGCTGCATGACTGGAACTTTTATTTTTTTATACATTAATATATCTCTTCGGTTCGTTTAGATGTGTGTTCTGATAAGGTCTTGATATACTCATGTATTTTGGAACTTTCAGAAATTTTTCTAAAGAAGATCGCACGAATTTTTTATATAACCCTTTGGGTGGGTCGGAAAGTAGTAATCACTTACCGCAGCGAACATTTAAAATGAAGCATAACTTAACGAGTTTTCAAGTACGACAATAGAGCAAATTGAGCTGAATCTTCAAATTTATTCGAACTTCAACACATCATGCGAGCAAGAGTTTTCATTGTTGAATTACTCCTTTTATGTTTAATATTCCTAAACTAGGAGTATGTTGCAATTTTTATGGCTGGTTAGAAAACAGTTATCACTTTCCTACTCGCCCGAAAAGTAAATACAAGAATTCATACAATTGGTGTTCATCGGTCTCTTACTGACTGCGACCTGAAGAAACTTCTGGACTAATGGAGTCCTATACTTGAAAATCAAACAATCCAATAACAACCCCACCCTTCTAAGATGTGATCCATCATGAGAGCATGCATTTAAAATGAATACAAGTAAGGAAAGTAGTGTGAAGCATCGCACCAGATTTTTTCTCTAATTATTGTCGGAATAAAAAATGCGAACTAGAGCTATTGGTAATTTTCCGTTATACCCCCTCCCCCCCAGTCAATTTGTCTTCAACACGCCTGCCCGATGTTTCTAGGCATTCCTTCTTACCTAGATTACATATTTACGTAGAATTGGTGACAATTTCAAGCTGTGGGAAGAAATGATTATATTATTTAAAGAAAAGAAAAAAAACGTGTTTTCAGAAGTTGCCGATGTCGGTGAGGATCTGTTGAAACGAATTGGCGTGGTTGTGGTTTGATTGCCTCCTCATGAATTCGCACAAGTAGAATGCATATGAATTCGCATAAATATATCAGAATGCTGTGTATAGGTTGGTGGTCTGGATGCTCGCAAGCTCGCATTTCAAAATAACATAACATCAAGTAGTCAATCCCGTAGTAAAAATACAGATTAGTTGGACATGTAGGTCAAAATGCCGTGTATACTTTGGCGGTCTGGATGCTCGCAAGCTCCCATCTCAAGAATACATAACATAATCTAACTAAGCAGTAATGCCAAGAAACATCGGGCTGGCGTGTTGAAGACAAATTGCCCTGGGGGGGGGGGGGGGGTATAACGGAAAGTACCTACCGAGCTATTCTTCTTAATTTTAAAAATTGACCGAATTGCGCATTGTGCACTTTCTCAAACGTGCGCAATTGACATCAATTTTTTTTTTTTTTTTTTTTTTTTTTTTTTAAGAGAATCCTAATTTTTTGTGAAATTTTACGAATTCTACGAGGAATTTTATGAAGGAATTACCCATTACTCGATTATTTTAGTGCGCACGAATGGGTGCGGTTCATGTAATAGGAGGCACAGGACACTTTTACGAAATCACAAATTTAGTACCTAAGTCTGCAGTACTTGGGTTAAACATCATCATCACGCGAATATTGGTAACACTCTTGTTTTCCACACTAATGTCATTTCACTAAATTTCGAAGAGGACAATTCGAAGATAGTCGTATTAGTATGGAGGGATTGATTCTGTAAGTATTAAAACAAGTATATCAGTGCTCACGAAGCAGTGTTGGGCATAATCTTATCGTCGAATACGAATACGATTGTAATCGCGATAATTATTCGTTGATTCAAAGTCAACTGCGATCATATTCGTATTCGTGAAATCGTATTCGTCAGTCATCAATTTCTTATCGGGTGTCCCTTCTATAATATGCGGAGACTTGCTAATCTTCAGAGGGAAGTCCTATAGAAATAAATTTGACACAAATAATAGGCTGGGCGTCAATCGTTGGATTCGCTTTAAGGAATACGCTTACTGCGTTGAACAGGAGAAAAAATGGCTTTGAAGATTTTTCAGCTGAACGGTGACCTTTCATGCGTCTTCAGCATTCTCCCTTAGCCTCTCTCTCAAATTTCAGCTTCCTGCGTGGAATAGGAAACAAAATGGCTTTGGAGTTCACTCAGCTGATCCATGAGCTGATCCAGCTCATCCACCTCCTATGCATCACCTGCCCCTGATACATCTTTATCCTCGCCATGTTACAGATTTAGGTACATACATACATACATACATAAATCATCGGACAAAGTGAAAACAATAGCTCATTTTTTCTTTTTGTAAAGAAAATGTGCTAAAATATTATTCCTACCAATTTAAAGCAATTTTTATTTTGGAAAATTATTTATCTCAAAGAGGGGGAATCGCCTGATAATTTGAGAGTGACCCATCCGCTTTTATCAAGTAGAGTAATAATACTGTAGCGTAGGAATACGGTGACGACTTTATTGCTCTCAACTTCACGAAATCCCTCAACAGCAAAGTAAATCAACGAATCCCAACAAATTCCTTACACCTAAATTAATTTTAGGGCTTTAGGTACTTGCTTCTTTATATTGCTAGCTTCTGTAACTTGTATATCCGCTTTTTTCCCAGCCGGTGAAATTCCCATGTGCAGGCGTTGTTTACTGTCCAGGGCTCGTTCCGGAGGTTTGACTGAAGCTAAATTAACGTCGCTTCCTCCACCACCGCCCGTCGCACATCGAACGACCCAGAGTGGCAAAAGCACCCAAACTCAACCGCCACCCTCTCCAATGTTTTCCAACAACAGTTTCCCCCCGAGCCGGATATTTGTCGACCTTTAAATTGCGTTATTCACACCAGAAGCGCTCCTTTTTTGAAAAGGTTCTCGTTTCGCTTGTTTGCGTTCTGGGTGGGTTTTCACGGGCAGTAGATAAACTCATAAAAGATAGCAGGACACGGGTCCGATCACCTGTTTGCTCGTCTTTATCAGTCTCTCTGAATTTGCGTGGGTTTACGACATTTATGCGGGAGCACGGAGTTGGGATCATCATCTCGTGAGCTGTGGATGAACTTATTCTGAATACTAACCGTACCCTTGGATGAAATACCAGGTGGTATACAGGCTCTGTGGGTCACCTAGCATCATTCTTTTAATAATGGATTCCGACATGCATAGTAATGAAATGTAGCTCGAAAAGTTCCTTAGCCCAAATTGAAATGCAGGTTAGTAAGTCACTCCCGTGGAACGACGTTTCTGTCGCGTCACGAGATTTCATCATGGACGATAGTGGCAGAAGTTCGTATCCTACGAGAGTTTGTGAGATAGGTAGAATATGATTTTCACTTGCCGAACTACCGAATCAGCCGATTAACTATTCTAATAATAATTACGATCTGTATACGTTTTTTTAGTAATAATAATAACACTGCTCCGTTTGAGCGTCGGACGTCCCCCCGAAATTTCTGTTTCGTCTTTCCTTGTGAAACACTGAAATCTACTTAAAAGCAAGAGTTTAACATGTGACTCACTACGTGAGTACTGATCTATATTTGTTTACTTCCATGTTCACAGGTGGTTCCATGTTATGGGCGGCTACGAGTCCTCCCCTGTGGTCCCCGGAACGAGGAAGAGGATTTTGGGACCCGTCCTAGCTATAGAAGCCGTAACTGAAGAGGACGCTGGAATGTATAAATGTAAGGCATCCAACTCGATGGGAGAAGCCTCTGCTGACATCAGGCTGCACGTTTCCACGCCTCTGGCAGTCGAAATTTCTCCTCAGGTCTCAACTGTGAGGTTAGGAGCGACTGCTGAGTTCCGGTGCTCCGTCTCACAAGGTTCGGGGGCACATCTCATCACTTGGTGAGAATTTTTAGTTTTTCAATATTTTGATTATCTCTTCTATTGTTGTACTTTTCACTAAGATCTGAATGTCTAAGGGAATATGATTTTAATCAATAATTGAAATCTCGTGATTAGAAATGCCCTGCGCGAAAATTAGGAAGTGTACCCACAATAACGAAGACAGAAAATCAACTAGTTTAAACATTTACCCACTGATTTTATTCACATATTAATTTGTGTACAAATAAACTACATTTCCTGGCATTATTATCAAATTTGTTCATTAATTGAGTATTCACTACACCTGATGTGCCCTCACCCGTTCCACAGACGTTCAAAATATCGAGAGGTTCACTTCCACTATTGAAGACTTGGGCATTAGGTACAAATTATCTGGTGCAATAAACATGAATGAGAAATTTTTGAAGTCTTTATTCATCAACTACAGTACCTAAATGATTTTTCGAGGAGGTACGTTCGATGATCCTGAAGTAATTGAAGTAAAGGATCACCGGTGATGATCCGATAGGTACCTAATAATTACGATTGCTAACAATGTGAAGAAACAATTATTTACGCCGCTTTTATAGAATGAGGCATACTCGTATAATACGGGATTACGATATTTTGAATGCGGATAAAGCTTTGCATTAAACTCGAACTGACTGCTCCCTTTGCTCAGGCATATTTCCTTTAAATTAGTTTAATTTCCTCCCTTTCGATTTAATTAACATCACATCTCTCACATCTGTCCCAGTTTCTGTATGAAATACCTCCTCTTCTATTTTAGCTTTGCGGTAAATGCTTTGGCAATGAGTAAATGTAGAAACAGGAGCAATTGGAACAGCACCTCTTTGCCAGATATTATAACTTTGATCAAACGAACCGAAATTCGAGCTACGTAAAGTCAGTGTTGGCCATTATCTTATCGTCGAATACGAATACGATTGTAATCGTGATAATTATTCATTGATTTTGAGTCAACTGCGATTATATTCGTATTCGTGTCATCGTATTCGTCTGTCGGCGATTACACGAATACAACTCATAAAAATGCGTCATGGTCATCAATTTCAATAGGGCGTCCCTCCTATAATATGCGAAGCCTTGCTAATATTACCTAGATTCAGAGGGACATCCTATTGAAATATATTTGAGACAAATAGGCTGGGTTCCAACCGTTGAATTCGCTTTAGGACGTCCCTCTGAAGCTAGGTAATATTAGCAAGGCTTCGCATATTATAGGAGTGACGCATTTGTGTAATCGCTGACAGACGACTACGATTACAAGAAATACGAATATAATCGCAGTTGACTCAGAATCAACGAATAATTATCACGAAGACAATCGTATTCGTATTCGACGAAAAGACTATGCCCAACACTGCGTAATGTGCATCGACACTGATAACACTTAAAGTTAAAAAGGTTGAAAGTGGTAATTGTTGTAGGTACCCACTATCCCGTCTATTTGTTTTTCAATTACAGTATTAGCCATCTGATATGCCTAAATGAAATAAAAAGTTTCAGTTATGCAGCATGATCGTATGAGCGATCTTTCTTAATTTCTTATCGTATTAAAAATGTTAAATTGTATAGAAATTTAAGCAACTCGGATGCAATGAAATTGCTAAAAATCAATTGATGGCAAATAAACTAATACTAAATAAAATTCGATGATTACAAAAAAAAAAATTGAATTTGTGGATTTGTTTGTTGCGATTTTCATAGATTCGGCAGCAAATGTTAATTATTTAATTGATGAATTACTGATGTTTAAATACGTTTTGCAGCATAATTGTTGTCAAAAATTGTTTAATGTCCTGGGTAATCGTTGATAATTTTGTTTTGACTAAAATTCTGCTGAAAGTTATATATTGAACGATTTATGACCTTTTTGAGGCATTTTAAGTGATTTTTGAGTTATTTTAAGTGATTTTTGTGCTATTTTTGAACTCTAAAATATTGTATTCAAGTATTGCTGACCGACGAACTCATCCTTCCGTTTTGAAAGCTTGATTTTTTGGCGCAAGAACGGGATTATGAAAAAGCGGCTTCAGTGATCGTTTCCGAATGCTCAAAACGGGTATCAATGAAGAAATTTTTCGAAAATTTTGATTTTAAACTTTTCTGGGAAAAATTTTACGAGAATTTTAATAGAAAAGTTTTGGATAAAATTAAATTAGGCACATAAATTCTGGCCATAGAGGCCTACAATACCCTGAATAAAACTATGGGGACAGCCGTTTGACGAAATCGCTAAGAAAATAAAAGAACAAGCAGCACAACTGGAAAACTGCAAAATTTCAGTCAATTATGGGCATTTTCAACAAAAAAATCGATTTTTCTTTTCTTATTAATTCTAAAGATTTTCTTATTAATTCTTGTAGCCTTTTATGAGCCACTAAAATCTAGAAATCTAGCATTGTGTTCATTGATGTAAGAAACGGATTTTTAGGGTGCCTCCACCCCCTCCCTCCCTAGGGCGCTTGTTCCGTACGGTGGGGTATTTTTGAAACCCACCCAGTTTTTCATTATTTTTTTACACCCCTGGTGTATAAAATATACTAAAATTCGGCTCAAGAGCATACATATTTCAGTAAACATTATATCTTTCAGAACCTCAATAAAATTTTTTTTTTAAATCGTATTCTTAGAAATGTATGTATAATAAATAATCAGTCTCCTTTTTACTAATAAGTCACTTTTCTAAACATAAACATTATCTTTCTGTATAATGAACTAGAAATAGGTAATAAGTTGGCACCTCCACAAAGAAAATATAACTATTAGAACTTCGAAAAAATGAAATGAAGTCACTTTATCGTGGATGTCTAAAAATATGCAATTCGGATTACTTACCGAGGAACAAACTCATAGCTTATCCTAAAATCTTACATTACATTTAAGGCAAACATGAATAATGTTTTCATTTCTCTGTCGTTTGTGGTCATTCTTGTTTGTGTGAAGCACTAGTTTCTCGATCATCTCATCAGTCAGGAACAGCATGAAAAAGTCCAGCTCACTTTAAGCGAACTTTCTGGAACTTTTGAGTTCTTTCTGGAACCCTACAACTATTGGGCAATAGAGGAGTATCTGTCCAGATGGATTCTTCATCTTCAACAAGACTAAAATTTCTAGCACCCTCATAAGAATCAAAATCCGGTTGGGGGAGATCATCATCTACTAAAACTTCGAACTCATCACCTTGGTTCTCCGTTTAAGAGTTGGACGTTCCCTCGAAATTCTTATTCCGTCATTCCTTGTGAAATACGAATCCACTTAAAATAAAATGCACTTATGCGCTCAATACATAATCTATTTATATTTTTGTTATTTCCAAACGAGTATAATATTGGTAGTTAACAATTTCTTTCAACTCGAAGCGCCTAAATTTCAAAACAATTCAAAATAATGTTATCGGCAATTTACGAAAATTCTCTCATAAGATCATGCTGCATGAATGGAACTTTTTCATTGGTGCTTGGAACCTCACTGTATCCACCATTGACTGCATTTATTCTTTTTGAATGGGATATGAGAACCTGACCGCATTATCCGTGGGAAGCCACATCAAACGTCTGAAGATGTGAAAACTTTAACCCCCATTTTAATTCTTTCAGCCCCGACAAATCGCCTGTGTTTTACAGCGTTGTTCGAACTTCTTCCCTGCCAAGCTGCAAAAGTAGTCGTACCGGAGATCTACGGTCCACGCCTTTAATTTTTGATTACTTTAACCTTTGGAAAGAAGTTTGGGAAAAGGGAGTTTGCGTTGGGAAATGGAAATGCTGGGCCCTAAAGGTCCTGAAAAGGGTAGAGGGGAGGAAGGTTGTCGTAAAAAATATTGTGGAGGGATCAAGAAGTTACGGGCCTTCGATAGTGAAGTGTACAATAAAATTGAAGGCCGAACCGCCTTCAGTTTAACGGGAAAAGATCACCCGCTCTATGTTTCCTTTTGCGAAGGAATTTCCTCTGTTTTTACCCTTGGAGTTGAATTGGATCGAAATAGGAATCATCTGAAATTCGGGCACACCTAATTCTGATATCGTCACTCTGCCTCTGGGGTGGGTTGGAGTTGTCTCCTCTCTTGTTCCCATGCCAGGAAGTTGGCACTGTAATAGGTGGGTCAGGTGTCACACACAAGGGTGAGGATCACACCAAAAATAAGTAACTAATAAGAGTTGTTATATTACCTGAACTGAATTACCTACCTTCATTCTTCTTCTTCTTTGTCATTATCTTCTTTTATTATTCCTGGATTATTCGTGGATTTAGCCTTGTGGACATTTTGTGGTGATTCAAGTGTTGGAAATCACTAGCAACTAAAGGGAGTTAACTTGCCTGAAGAAATTCCCAGAGGGCAAGATAAGCTCCCTTTTTTCATCTCCGACCTCCTTTCAGTTTTTCGTGATTATAAATATGAAAAATGAAGAAAATTCAAGTTTTGAGGATTAGTAGGGAAAGAAAGATAGTTTTGAGACCCATAAAATATCACAAAAACAGTAATTTTTTTACCCAATCTTCGGTTTTTCGTTCTTCTGAAGAAGAAAAAAAAAAAGCCTTGGCAAGTTAAGCTATCTTTCCCTTTGCACGTTCACTATATATAAATATATATATAGTCTTCACCTTCCAGACGATAACACTTCTGGTGATTGAGATAAAAATTCCGTTTTTGCGACAAAATATGGAGCTTTCGTAATAAAAGGATGAGTTCGTTGGCCAGCATGCTTCAACCACCTTAAATTGGTAAACTTTCAATAATTTTGCCAAAACAATCACTAAAAATTGCTAAAAACGGCTGAGAATTGTTAAATTTATATTTTTCTGTAGAATTTTAGTTTAAAAAAGTTGATTAACGATGAATAAGAACATGACAAATTGTATGCAGAAATGTATGCTGAAAAATGTAGTTAAATTGAATTAATATTTGCCGAAAAATATATATAAAACTTCAAAACAAGCTAAAAATCCAAAATTCTTTTTTAAGTTTCCAAATTTTTTTTTTATAACGTGTTTTTCGCCATCAAATTCGTAGTCAACAATTCATTCTTCCTTGAAGTCCTGAATTTTCAGAGCAGTTTAACATTACGTAGTCGGTTATAAGATAATTTACGAAAATTCGCTCATACGATCAAGGCTGGAACTTTTTTAAGCAGAATATTTATGCTGCACACCTGTAGGGAGGGGGGAAAAGTGATTTAACAAAAAGTCATATTACTACTGGGACCACAGAGCTGCAGTTGGTCGCATTCGACGGAGAAATGTTGTATCCGATTTTTCCTACTAACACAGCTTTTTCCAAATCTAAAAAAAATAAAAAACGCCCAAAACCAAGCAGAAAACACGGGAACTTGCGTTCTTGGGGCTTTGAAGTGCTCCAGCTCCGTAACCATTAATTCTCTTTCTCTCTCTCTCTCTCTCTCTCTCTCTCTCTCTCTCTCTCTCTCTCTCTCTCTCTCTCTCTCTCTCTCTCTCTCTCTCTCTCTCTCTCTCTCTCTCTCTCTCTCTTTCTCTCTCCTGCCTGGTGTAACTCCAGACCCCCACTGCTCGTACTAATTCACCCGCAACTGGGAGACCGATTCTGCCAAAATAGCTCTTGAATGTGACTGATGACCCAAGATAGGCAAAAATCAACTTTCAAGCCTAACAAATTAACCGAACCGCCCTGACGTCCATTCAGATGAAGATCCATTTGACAAGCTTATCTTGATCCGTTGTAACAAACATCTCAGTTCAGCGGCTCAGATCAGCCTCGTGCTTATGGTTTCGGGCAAAGGATATGTTGAGAATCTAGTACGAAAATTCTCACTGAATTCTCAAACTTTAATGAACGAATACTGTTTATCATAACCATTTACCAAGGTTGATGTTGCAATGATATTGTAGATAACAATATCTCAACAGGAGTAGTCCCACCTTAATTTTGCGCATTTGATCAGGGTAGATCAGTTATTTGAACTAATGGATTGTGTTATACGAAATGATAACCGTTACGTAATGTAGTATACTCGTAATATTTGCAGTGTTTAACTGCAGTTGTCAAAAGTGTCAAAATAATCACTTTGCTAAATTCAATTTCTATGAGGTCACTGACTGCTTTGTTTCAGGTTCAAAAACGGACGAGTGCTCCCTGGGCGTAGCAACGGAGAGCTTCTCGTCTTGAATGGGATCACTAGGGAGGATCAAGGGATGTACCAGTGTGTGGCGCGAAGGGCCGAAGGTGACACAGCCCAGGCTTCTGGAGAATTACAGCTAGGAGGTCAGTATCTCTTCTCCCTCAAGTCACCTGCGTTATTGGGATTTTTGGTCTCAAAACAACGCTATCGTTGATTCCTTTCCTTTTTCTACCGTATTTTTAACACAAGACAAGGAGATTCAGGAGAAATTGACTTTAGACCTATTGCAAATGGAATGTGGGTCTTAGATCTCTCATATAATACACACCTCAAAAGAATGGATCACTTTTCCTTGTAGACGTCAAAGACCCCAGATCAATCGGACTAAGTTCACATTATAGGGAATTTTAGCAGTTTTCCATCTTAGTCGTTCAGCTGAGTCGTTGTAGGAAAAGATTTTTTTCTAGCGAAATCAAACCAGAAGCTAACCACTGAGTCGTACTGTACGAATAGGGAATCGTTGTACGATTGAATGAAACGATTCAAAAGTCACACTAACGTGACTACACTACTCCAAATTTTCATAATCAAGCCCGAGTCATAGATTATCTAACGTGTAATTAATTCTTTCATAATGAAAGAAGTATCAAAGTAGCAACAACTTTATCTTCAGTTCAATTTTTTCACTAGAAATAGATGTATTAGAAGAAGGAAGGAAACTTGAAAGGGTAGGTGGTTGTAAAGGCAACACCAAAATTCGCCATGGGTCAGGAGAATCTCATTCACTTACACTTACACATGATCAACGATCAAGATGTACATACCTATAAGAATGTACCTACCAATCTCTACCCATTACCTACATATGTACGATATTTTATACTTTTTTCCCTTGGCCAATTACGTTTCATTATTGAAGAAGTGGATACCTGCTAATACACTACAAAGGGCAAAGACAGCCGTTTCTGTCTGCGTCTATTTTCTCTGTAATGTGGCACACTCCCCACCCATTTCATCAAGATCGATCTATCAGTATCTGAGCTTCATTTATAACAACCAATTTCAAGTTTGGCAAGTGCAATGGTTACCTATTTCAACGAAATTAGTAGGATACCCTCAAACAAAATCGGACTGATGGTAGAACGAGACCTCTCGAACGATCAAGTTTGTTCCCCCACCCCGGCAACTACTTGGAACCGTTCCCTACAAGAAGAACTGTGAGTTCTTCAATTCCATGTAGGTCATAATGAAGTGTATAGTTTGATGGTCTGGATGCTCGCAAGCTCGCATCTCAAAAATACATAACATCAAGTAGTCAATCCCTTAGTAAAAATGCAGATTAGTTGGATATGTAGATCAGAATGAAGTGTATAGTTTGGTGGTCATAACCCGATCACATAACAGTTTAGAAACGTAAATGTGACTTTTCATTCGTGACTCGTGAGCTACTCCGCGTTGAACGGAATTGAAGAACTCACAGTTCTTCTTGTAGGGAACGGTTCCAAGTAGTTGCCGGGGTGGGGGACCAACTTGATCGTTCGTGAGGGTCTCGTGATGGTAAATCGTGAAGTTTTAGAATCCATTATAAGATATCAGCACAATTTAAGTTAGGATGAATCCAACAAACCAACAACATTTTCTGAAAATCACGAATATTACAATGCGCATGTCGTGCCACCTTGAAATAAGAACTAAAAAAATTTAATACAGCATTATTGGTTATCGTCATAGAAGGTTACATGCATATTCGGAGCTGTATTCGGTTTCCCTTGAGCTGCTCCGAATAGGGTTTTTCTATTCGTAGTTCCTCTCACTCGACAACGACTCAGCGTTGCAAAAACTCCCCAATATCTCATGATTAGGTACCGAATGGAGGTCGGATGCACCCTGTTCTTTTTGTTTTATTGCAAGCAATGAGAAAGACCAGCGATATCAAGCTCCAACTTGAGTGAAAACAGAATGAAATCTGAGCATTTTCCTCCCACCCCGCTAGTTTTTTCCACAATTCTTGAGATATCGAAGTGAAACATAGAGAGAGCTTATGGGATCCCGATGCTTATGGATGGGATGGGATGTCTTGAAGAACATTCAAATTTAGTAAGAATTATTATTCAAGATGAATTAAATTTTACCAAGTAGTAGACCTTTTAGAGAATTTCAGTAGAAAATGAAGATATTGCAATGGCTCGGAAAATTTTAAAATCAAAATTATTGAACATTTTTTTCATTGAAATCCGTTTTGAAGTATTCTGAAAGGAATCCTGGTGTTTAACGCTTTTTCATGTATATTTATTCATCTGTTTGTTTGTTCATATATTTATTTATTTATGTGTCATTCAAGACGATAACTCTCCTTAGGATTGAGATAAAAATACCGTTCTTGGGCCAAAAAATCAAGGGTTTCAAAAGAAAGGATGAGTTCGTTGGCCAACAATTTTTGAGCACATTAATTCCGTTACATTTTGAAAAATGGACTAAAAAAATGACTACAAATGACTAAAAACGGCTAAAAATTGTTACAGCTCTTATTATTTGTAGACCTTTGGTCAAAACCAAATTTTCAACAACTAACTAGGACATCTAAAAATGTTTGCTCAAAATTATGCTGAAAAACGTACTTAAACTTTATGAATATTTGCTAAAAAAAATCTATAAAAACTTCGAAAAATCTAAAAATCCAAAATCTTCTTTAAATTGCCGAGTTTAATTTAGTAGGTATGAGTTTTTTGTCATGAAATTGGTATTTAACTATTTCTTTCTACTGAAAGTGCTCAAATTTCAATACAATTCAACAAATTATAATGCGATAGGTTGTTTATGAAAATTCGCTCATAATCATGCCGCATGTTGACTGGAACTTTATTTCTTGCTATTGGTGCTGGTAACAGCGTCCCCGTTTCTTGAACCTCCATAATAACGTTAGCTACGTTAAAATTCTTCCCGACCAAGATTGCTGCAGTTTAAGGATTAAGTATAATGAAATTGTTGAAATGAGTCAGTTATTGTGGAAGTGAAGCATTTAGAATGAGGTAAGAAGCAATCGCGGTTTTTAAATAAATTGGTGATTATAAGGCTAAAAGGGGTGAGTTGCGAAATTTCTGTGTGGCGCATATTTCTCTCTGGTGCTCAAAGAGCATGCTGTAAAAAACAGCATCAAAATCGGTTCATAATTGTGGTCGCGCATAAAGGGCATACAAACAAACATACATATTTTGATTTTTATAGATATAGATTTGCGAGTCTACACGGCACTAGTACCATATGTTTTCCTATGTTTGATGAGCAGTTTTCTCAACCATTACTTTACTCCCATTCTACTTTACGAAGCGAAAGAGTGAGTGCTCACTTTCATCACACCTGAGACAAGAACATCCGATTGATCATCCAATCACATCAGATGCGGGGGGGACTCGGGATAATCCCTTTCCACGGTTTAAATCCCGACTCCGCCCCCTTCCACTATCGCTTCTCTTTTCAAAACAAGATTAGAGAGGACTCTGAAAGCAGATCAGGGCTGAAGTAGTGTTTTGTGTGAAGCAAGCAACGGTTGGTTTTGGGTTGGGACACGAGAATGCGGACCATGTAGGTCAGACCCCCCCACGCCTTGCGAAGCTTCTGTCCCGACTAATCAACTGGATACGTGTCCCGCGGGGTGTTTCCAGGGTTTCCAGGCTCAGCCTTCTCGCTCAAATCCATTACGTAGTTTTTTTCTTTCTCTTTTCCTTTCTCCCAACCCCCTGCCACTTTTTTCTTCTTTTTTTTTTACTACACAAAAAGCGAAAGGGGGAAGATTTTTGTTGTTGTTGTATCCCTTCGAGCCTCATTCTAACGAATAAAATATCATCGGAGCGTCCCGCCGAGGGCCGGAGAACGGGATAACGGCAGCCGAAATTATTCAAGGCGACTGATTAAACGCTGGTGAAGCTGCGAAAATGTGCTTCAAGTAACTAGTCCGAAAAGATTGGCAGTTTTTTCCATTTCTTAGTCATACAACATTCTTGTTGAAAAATGAAACATTTTTCATGAAATTAAGTGTTACGTATCGTCCTAGGCCATCAAAACTGGAGGCAACCATTTTGAATAGTGTCTCTTATGTAAATCCGTTTGATTTGGTATCATTCACAGGTTGGCTCCCAACTGGAAAAGTCAGGGAATTCTTTGCGAAAAA
The DNA here is from genome assembly GCA_030762985.1 of Adelphocoris suturalis. Classification (NCBI taxonomy): domain Eukaryota; kingdom Metazoa; phylum Arthropoda; class Insecta; order Hemiptera; family Miridae; genus Adelphocoris; species Adelphocoris suturalis. The sequence continues at coordinate 56,744,569 of CM061043.1, forward strand.
AAATTACAGGGTTTTGTAGGTTAACAACTCACTTATTTTCCTCACAACTCACTTTTTCCTTCCCGTTCGATGCAAGTTTTGAGCCTCGGCACAAGCTTTTTGATACCCTCTTTAAAGAATTCTCTCGCCAATTATTTTTGCCAGTTCAGGACCTCTTCCTTTACTTCCTCGTTGGTTGAAAAGTGTTTTCCACCCATGTGAGTCTTCAGGGAGGTGAAAAGATGAAAATCGGAAGGAGCCAAGTCAGGGGAATACGGAGGAAGGTTCACAATGTCCCAACCGAATGAATCCAACAGCTCTTTGGTGACGTTGGCTGTGTGAGGGCGGGCGTTGTCGTGCAACAAGCACACTCCCTTTGTCAACATTCCCCTCTGCTTGTTTTGGATTGCTCTCTAGAGCTTTTTCAGGGTTTTGCAGTGTCGAACTGCATTAATCTTCTCCCGTGGGGCAGAAAATCGACCAGAATGATTCCTTTTTGGTTATAAAACGTGGTGGCCATGATTTTATTGCCCGAAATGGAGGTCTTGAATTTTTTGGCAGAGGGAGAAGACGTGTGTCGCCACTGAGATGATTGCCTTTTTGACTCTGGAGTGTAATGAGCCACTCAGGTCTCATCTCCAGTCACAATGGAGCTAAGGAAATCCTCACCTTCCAATTCAAATTGCTCAAGGAACTCGCGAGCGCAGGCGACCCGATTCACTTTGTGCTGTTGTCTCGTATGGGAGCTGTGATAAGAAGGCGAGGGAAGCACAACCGAATCGTGCGGGATATTACAGGAGATTTTAAGACCATGATTCAAGAGTTAGTAGACGATCTCTAAGACAACCAATGGCTTGGCAGATAGACTCATAAGGACATTCCAGACCCTGATGTAAGAATGATAACGCCCGTAAGTGAGAAGGACTCTGTTACGATCAAGAGAAGGGACACTTTTCAACATCCAGGTGAGGGATACGACGGAACTTTCAACGAACCCTGAGGGGGGAGAAATGTGGGACTTGATTGTTGTAGCCACTCTAATGAGTATTGTATTTGCATTTGTACTGTCATAGTAACGTTGAATAAAATTCATTCTGGTTTGGAATCCGAGTTAATGCTAAGTTCAGACTTAATTTTGTAGTTTATTCTTTAACCCTTCACTAATGATCTGCGTATTAGGGCTGTATAATACAGAAATAATTGTTTAATAATTTGCAGCAACACTATTGAAATCGTAAAGTCATGCTGTTTTCCCAACTCTCATTTTGGCTTTTCTACAATATTCAAGAAATCATGCCGACTCAAAATGATTTTACAAACCGGATCGCCCACATCATATTATCCCGAAACCCCATGACTCAACATATTTCCGCATCCCGAATCCAAAAGTCACCCTTACAGTTGTACTTAATTGTCATCGTGACCCATCACATTATTATCGATACTATGTAACTGCATGCAAATTATTGGAATAGTAATGTCACGGTATGATATCCCATTTCAGAGCTCAGAGGCCTTTCGTATAAATATTTTGATTTCCTATCTTTAGGAGTCGAGAGCGAGAACAAGTGGGCTGATATACGATGAGACACGTCTACAAATGCAGCATTGGATTTTATATTTACGTAACTTGTTATCTGAACGTTACATTACTCTAGTTATAGATTACGTCCACAATGGGTGAACATTGTCACAGCGAAATCAACAGCGAAATAGGAATCTGGTTCGATGTGAGATTTATTGAACCTTCGCAATTTATCTTATCTCTTATTGTTTGATCTTTAATTATGAGCCTACTATATTATACTAACAGTGTATTAAATGTCTTTTTTCTTCTTTTTTTGAAATTTTAAACTGCGCCAAGTGATAATTGATTAACAATATTATTTTGAGAATACAGATATAAATATTCAAATCTAAGATACATCACTGAGTTTTACTAATTACGACAAAATGCTTCTCAAGTAGGCAAGATCAAGTGGTTTGGTACGCTTGAGTCTTCTTGTGTTACCTACCACTTGCGTCAAGGAGACGGACATCTTGTCGCTTTATACCCTCTTACTGTCTCGAATTGAAGTTCGTGAATGTTTGCTCATTTCAAAAGTACCAAGGTGCATTGCTTTTTAGCGAATTTTCTTAGAAAGTAAAGCTATTGCAATGGCTCCAAAAATTTTAAAATAAAAATTTTCAAAAATTTTCTTCATCGAAATCTGTTTTGAGGCATTCTGAAATGATTCCTGGATTTTAACGCTTTTTTATATGTATGTATGTATATATATATATATATATATATATATATATATATATATATATATATATATGTGTGTGTGTGTGTGTCATTCCAGACGATAACTCTCGATAGAATTGAGATAAAAACTTCGTTCTTTCGCCAAAAAATCAAGCATTTCAAAAGAAAGGATGAGTTCGTTGGAAAACACTTTTTGAGCACATTAAATTGGTCAAATTTTCAAAAAATGTACTTGAAAAATCACTAAAAAAGGCAAAAAACTGCTAGAAAATTAACAAATTTCTATTTTTTAGCAGAATGCTACTCGAAAAAAATTAATCGAACATGAACTAGGACATTTAAAAATTTAAGCACAAAATTGTACTGAAAAATGTACTTGAATTTCATTAAAATAAGCTAAAAATCGATAGGAACACTTGAAAAAATCGTAAAAATCCACAAAATCGTTTGTTCATTGGAATATTATTGACAAAAAGTTAATTTGCTATAAAATGTATAATGAAATTTTTATTTGTCCCCAAAGTGCTCAAATTTCAACAGAATTTAACATAAATGTAATACGACCGTTTATGAAAATTCGCTCATACGATCATGCTGCATGACTAGAACTTTTTAAGCATTTTTTAGTTCACTAAATTGTCAATTTGAGCCTGAAATTCTGGAGCCATCGGATTGGCCAACGAACTTGACCTGTCCTTTGCCAAGACGCATTTCTCTGCGTTGGAACGAATAACGAATTTTTTACGCGTATTTTAAGGGAGTTATTGTCTGGAATACACTATATATATATATTGTGTCGCACAATATATATATATCGTATATATATATATATTGTGTAGTATATATATTGTTTTTTGAAGTATGAAACGGATTTGTAGGAGGTCCCCGCAAATTTGAGCACTCTGAGTGCCGATAAATATTCGACAACCAGCATTTTATCAACACAAAACTTGTTCTGAATAGTACTTTGCAATTCAAAAAAGATTTGGAAAATTCAGCTTTTTTAGGGAGTTTTTTCGATTTTTGAGGATATATTAACGAAACTTAAGTATCTACACTTTTCTACATAATTGTTTGCATAAATTTTATAATGCTTTAGTTCGTTATTGATGAACTTCATTTCACCAAAATGTTGCTAAGTAATGTCAATTTACTACTAATTACGATTTTCAGAAGATTTTAGCCAATTTTTTTTAGCGATTTTTTAACTAATTTTTTTGAAATTTGACGAATAATTATAATGATCTCAAAAAATCTTGGCCAACGAAGTTATTCTTTTGTTTGGGAAGCTTGATTTTTTGGTTCTAGCACGGATTTTTTCAACTCAATCCTAAGGAGAGTAAACGTCAGAAATGATGTATATATATATATATATATAAGCTTTGAATCCTCGGATTTAAAAAAAATTAAAAGTATAGGTATATTCCATCATTTTGCAACAATATTATTCAACTTCCTCTCGTCTTCTCTTCCTTGTTATTTCTTCTTTTTGTTTTCTTCTTCTTTTCGTTTTGAAGTTTCTATCTTCTCTCAACGCCAAAGTGGAAGATGAGCTCCATCTTCTGTCTCCCCTTTTGAAGCTTTTGGATCCATTGCAATAGCTTCGTTTTTCACGAACATTCGCTAAAATTAAGAATCGTTTGAGAATGCCTCAAACCGGATCGCCCCTGAATGAATCGTAGAAAATTTTGTTTTTAGAATTTTTGGAGTCGTTGCTATAGTTTCGTTTTCATCGAAAATTCGCTAAATGAAGCCACAATATTTGGAGGATGCTTTGTATTCCTAAGTCGCTTCTTCTTTAATAGAAGTTCCTGTTTTCCTAATTTATGCATAATGTTGATAATTAAAATCCGCCATCCGAAAACCTTGTTGTTTGACGTATTGAGTTCGTTTTGAACGGATTATTATTTGAAGCGATGGAGTTGTGATAAACCAGTTAGGGAATTGTCAGGCGGCTTTTCGAACCCACTGAGGAGCAGCTGGCTTTACGTAATTAGTCTGATTTATATTTGAGGGGCGAACTAGGGTCTTATGGGGAAGGACGTTGTCGGGGAGAGGCTGCGAACGTGCCCAGAATGATAAGGGTATGATAATTAGTCAACCAGTGGTCTCTAAAACCTTGTTAATGCAAGAACCCCCCTTCTCCTGACCCTTTCTATCTCTTCACTACGCAAAACGGGACGTTATTTTTTCCAAGATGAATTAAAGGCTCAAAATTATGTTTTACGGCCGAAAACCTCTCATTTTGATACTTGGTTCCCCTGTTGTCGAGGTCTAGGACGATGTTTTTTAATTAGGAGTGAAAAATTGCGTCGTTATAGTAATTATGGCGAATAAGATATTGTTCTTTGGTCGAGTTTTGTCTGGCATATCTTATGACCACTAAGTTAAGGCATTTTAATGGGGTAAGTAATCTTGTTAGGCCAAACGTCCAAGATATAACGACATTAATGACATTAATTTTGCATAATGAACCTGTTCGTGTAAATTAATTAAATAAATAAAGAAATACCTAAATCAATAATTTTGTTTAAGGAATCGTTGAGGTCAGGAACTGGTGAAATGATAAAATAAATAGTACTGGTATATAATAAAGTATGTCGGTAAAACTAAGTATATTTTAGTGAAAATTGACATAATTCAAATGAACTTAAGGAGCTCCGTTATAAAAAAGAGAAAATTAAGAAATTTGCTTATATTAGTTAATTTAACTGTATTAAAAGTCTTTGATTTTCATCAATTTTAGTGAAAGGAAAGATCCGACCTGATAGGGGGAATGTGGCCACGCTGAAACTTCGTTCTGTAGTAAAGGGGTCCAGGCTGCACCTGTAGTCGTCCGAAAATCCAAGCTTAGGTAGAGATCTGGAATGCTTCTGGTCTTATGACGGCGTAAACTAGGTGAGCCAGAAGATGGAGAACTATGTTCCAGACGTCGACCAACAAAGATACAGCAATGTCGTATACCGACCGGTTCCCCAGAGCTGTGAAAGAAAACGTGGCATGGTCAGTATCCAAAATTATTTCAAAACCTCTGGGGAATCTGGAGAATCCGCGGATGTATTCGCATACTCATTTAGTGATGTATGATGTGTGGAAATGAAGATGAAGACGCTCCGTGATGGCCCTCCAAAACAATTTAAAGAAAGCGCAGGTAAGAAGGAAGATGGCGAACCTCTTGAAAAAAGTTCGATTGGCGGCTTAGGTTTGGTCCTAAGAGGGCATCGATGGGAACTGAAGCTCGGGTTCCTTGTTGGTCGAATAGTGATGAACGGGGTAAGGGGGTGTGCACAGTAATCTCCGACAACAGTTCACAAGTTCGCGGATCACTGATAAAATTAACAACAAACATCCACGATTCAAGGCGTCAACAGAACCCTTGACAACTTGTTTGGTAAGATATAATAATGGTTGCAGTAAAACCTATGATTAAATCTTGATTTGGAAAATCATGATGTTAAATTTAGATCATAATATGAATAGTCGTAACAATCATGTAACTCCTGAAAAGAACATTGGGGGGTTCCTGTATAGGCCATGTGCACAGGACGCACACGAGAGCACTCTGTCACGAGACGCCAGATTTCCAGGGTAGCTACGGACCGGGTCAGAGTGCCCCACCCCCAATGATATCCTGAATCCGCCCCTGATCATGAGCATGATTGAAAAAGTAAATGCTCAGTCTTGCAGCATGACTAATAGAGCGAATCTTCAAAGAAAATTTGTGGATAACATTGAATTAGGCACCTAAATTCTGATCATTGAGGCCAACCATGTCCTGAATAAAACTGAGGGGACAGCCATGTGACGAGATCGCAAAGAAAATTTAATAACACGCAGCTGAACTGGAAAGTTTGGTAAATTATGGGCATTTTCTCCCTAAAAATCGATTTAACTCACTTTTTGATGAAACTTTGAGATCTGGGAGTGGTCACATTCGTCTCAGCGCTAAAAAATACTTCGACTGTATGCCCCTTCCAATTGCCATATTGTTAAAATTTGGACAATTACGGCATTTTTCTCCTAAGAATCAATTTTCTCACTTGTTTTGAATCTTGGAGGTCAGAGAGTGGTCTCAATCGACTCAGCGCTCAAAAAAAAAAAAAAAAAAAAAAAAAAAACTTCGACACCCCACATACCCTTTTGTCAAAAAACCGATTTTTCAGCATTTTTTGGGCCATTAAATTGTAAACTTGAGCCTGAAATTCTGGTGAGATCGGGCTAGCCAACGAACTTGACCTGTCTGTTGCTGCCAAGACGGATTTTTCTGCGTTGGAACGATTTTTTCGCTCCGTTTTTAAAGGAAGTTATCGTCTGGAAATACACACTATAAATAAATAAATTAATAAATATATATGTATATACACCTACGACGCTAAAATCTAGGATGGTTTTCTTTGATGTATGAAACGGATTTGTAGGGGGTCCCCTACCCTTCAATCCTACTTTAGAAATTTCGAAGCCATCTAAATACCTACCTCATTTTAGCGAATTTTCGTAATTCTGGCTATGAGACCCCACATATTCAAAAACTGACATTTTAGCATTTTTTGGGCCACTAAATTGCAACTTTGGACCTGAAATTCTGGAGCGATCAGGCCTACAAACTCGACCTGTCCTTTGTTACACTTTTTCTTGGTCGATTACAAAGGTTCATTATTTATAATAATATACCAAAAGGGTTCTTTCGTAATCAAAAATTCATTCATCTTCCAAATTCGTCAGTTTTTCACACCGTCTATTTCCCGCCAAAACTTCGACCGCTTCAACTAGCGCACAGGTTATAAACAGCTCCGTGGAAATTACCTTCTCGCATTCTTTTTAATACAACAATCGCTCTTCGCGTAACGCTGGAAATTCGACCGACCGTTCCTTTGCCACCCCATAAATTTAGATTGATTCTCATCCCCCGGAGCCCACACAAACACGTCCTGCTCTTTTATGGGTAGAAGAGAATAAAATGTGTTCAGTTTTATGTGGCACGGGGAACCTATCTGCACAAGACACCTGCGCCTTCTTGTATCTTCTTTGACTAATAAATTCCGTTTCCGACTCCCACCTTTGACTCGCTCCTTTCCGTAGCATCCTATCACGATTTTTCGTATTCTTTTCCTTTCTTTTTCGTGTTTTTTTTTTTTTTTTTTTTTTTTTTTTCTTCTTTTTTTCACGCCCTTAAAAGAAGGACCTTTTTTGACGCAGTCATACATCTATTCATTTCGTTCAGACAGCTGCTCCTAGGCAAACGAATGAATCGGGCAAAGGTAGATGATGTGCGAGTTGTAGGAGGTTACAGGGTCCCAAAAATTTATATCGAGAGTCACAGTGGGGGAACATGTGTACCCGCACAGAAATTTTTGCTACCCTGACTTTAAATTTTCAGTCTCTCTATCTTCTGACTATCACTCCACGTAAAAGTGAATTTTGCGAGACAAATAGTGGTCTTTTACTTTATTTTACTTTATCCACTTCACAAATGGTGGTGTTTCATTTCTTTATGTATACGTGAATTTTCACATTCACCGAACTTCTGAAGAAAGTTAAACTTCTGAAGCTTTCAATGGCACCAAAAGTTTTCAAAAATTAAACTAAAACCGTAGCAACGATTTGGTTGTAAGCGATAGTCATCAGAAACATGAGGAACGTATTTCGTACGATGATTAATGCCCAGAATCATGCATACAAGCCTGCAAGACAATTGAGAATTTTGATGTCTTCACTTCCCAGTCTAATAGTGGTTGCAATCATGTTTACAAAATTAACTGACTATGGTATGTAAACAATTATTCAAACATCCACGCTCATACCTTAGATTGTTGGCCACGCACTGCGCAAGATACCTACGGCTAGGTAAATCGAGAGCTTTCTAACTACTGGCGAACGATTTTTGTACGATGATAAATGAATAAGATACAGTTCCGTAGCAACGATTTGGTTGTAAGCAATAATCATCAGAAAATCAAAAGTAACACTTTCGGGTAACGTAACTTTCGATTTTATGTGCCAAAGTAAAGACATAAAATGTCCAAAAATCCCCGTAGGAATCCGTTTATATGCGTAGTAATTTTGACATTTTATGCCTTTACTTTTTCACGTAGAATCGAAAAGTGCTACGTTACGTTACTCTACCGAGAAGTGATACATTTGATTTTCTGATTATTATCGCTTACAACCAAATCATTGCTACGGAACTGTATCATAAGCATTTATCATCGTACAATAATTCTCCAGTCGTTGGAGAGCTCTCGATTTACCTAACCGCATTATGTTAACCAGTGCGTGGCCAACAATCTGAGGTATGAACGTGGTTGTCTGAATAATGTTGTACAGGTGATCCTTCTCAGATTATTTTGTGTTGTTGTTTGCTACTAATTAGACTAGGAAGAAGTGAAGTGAAGACACAAAAGGTCTCAATGTGTGTATGATGATTATCGTTTACGACAAAATCGTTGCTACGGAACTGTATATTAAGCATTTATCCTCGTACAAAACTCGTTCGCCAGTCGTTGGAAAGCTCTCGATTCAGCTAACCGTATTATGTTAACCACTGCGCATTGCGAGGGCAACAATCTGAGGTATGATCATTGTTGCCTGAATATTTTGGATAAACAACACACAAACATTTACTTTTTAGCACTTCCCTTTGAAGCTATGTCTTATAGGCAAGGCTTTGTTAACTACAAGATGCCTATCGGAATTGATCAGTGGGGTGGGGGTCAACCCAAGCAACAGAAAAAAGAAAAAGCGTCAAACACAAATCCGTTTCAGACCATTCTAAGACCGAATCCGTGAGAAAACCCATAGGTGTATGTCTGCGTGAGTGTGAACAATTTTGTCGACGCTTCCCAGGCCTCAATTCTCAACTGATTTCCGAATTTCATTCTTCGTTGAATCTCAATTTTTGTTAAGTTGTGCTAAAAACCCTGGGAATGTTTAATTCCGTGATAGAAGAAGGGGGATGAAGGAGGAACGCCGCGAAATGTAGTTTTTTTCCAACAAATTTTGTCGATGCCACCCAGACAACAATTCTCAACCGATGTTCGTGATTCTTATTTGGTTCGATTGCAATTATAGCCTAGTTGTGCAACTTAGGAATTCATGCAACTACCGATTCTTTCAGGCGCCACCCAAGCTACAAATCTCGAACGATTTTCTTGATTTTTATTTTGTTCCATCACGGATTTGATATAGTTTAGGAACGCATGTCAGGGGTTTCAAATTTCATCATCGGAGGGCGTGGGGAATGGAGGGGTTAATATAGATAAATTATGATGTTTTAACAATTATCTCCGAATTTCTTGATTCTTTTTTTGTTCAATTATGAATTTGGTCTAGTTTTTGTTCGTATATCAGGAGTTTCAAATTTCATTACGGTAATAATGCATGACGTTATACCTAATCTCGTCAGATTTTGATGTTTTTTTTCTGTTGTTCAACTATGATTTCTGTCTACTTTCGAAAGTTATATCAGGAGTTTCAAATTTTATTATGGAAGGGGGCGTATGGTGGGGAGGGGGGGGGGGTGATAGTAGTAAATCTATTCTCGTGAGATTTTCGTGATCATTTTCTAGTTTAATTGTGAATTTCGACTAGTGAAAATGGAAAATGGTAATGTAAAAACAAACAAAAGAAAATCAAGGTCTGGCAGAAAACATTTTCCCAATTTCATCTACTGCCCAATGGGCGCTGCCTCCAGGCCCATCACTTCAATCGTCTCTTAATGAACCTGGAGGTCTCCCTATCAAATTTCAAATTCCTATGGTGAACACGAGAGAATTTAGCTTACTCAGCTGTTCAGGAAAGAGCCCATCATTTCAATCGTCTCCTAATGCCCCAGAGAGCTGATCAGTAAAGAGCCCATAATTTCAATCCTCTCTCAATGACCTAAAGAGTCTCTCTACTCTCTATCAAATCTCAACTTCCTAGGGTGAACAGGAGAGGATTTAGCTCACTCAGCTGTTCAGGAAAGAGCTCATCATTTCAATAGTCTGTTAGTGAACCAGAAAGTGTCCTTATCGAATTTCAACTTCCTAGGGTGAACAGGAGAAAATTTACTATATAGTTCCCAATATTTTCTAGAACGTACTACTTGATAGTACCCAACCATTTGCAGTAAATTCTTTTCTACAATCTTAACCTATTCCCTGTCATACCCAAGATCTACCGAATACCTACAATCATCACCAAGATTACCACCTCTACCACGTTACAAACAAAGCTAGCTATTAATTTAACATAGTTTTACCTTTCCATTTTACGTTCAAACCTTCTGTAGCCAACAATGAAGACGAAACCTTATATTGTGGCTGAGACGGTTTTGACCATCCAATATTTCAATGTATCTACCATTTCAAAAAATTGAGTTTATCATAACTTGTGTTATCGATAGATGGGTCGATGAAGAGTAGGAGCAGAAGTTTTATTTTATATCGTTAATGATCTACTGGTGGGTGCCTAGATTGATGCCGTTATATGGTGTATGATAATGATATACAAAAGACTCCGTTTAACATTTATCTGTAGACAATTGATTTGTGCGGATGAGGTATCTAATAAAGGCATAATAAACCTTTGTGTAAGTTGTCGCGCTTTACATTCTTGCTTCACAGGAATCTCAGTCCCAGACTATTTGCTAATATTTCCTCCAGTAGGTACACGATTTGAGGAATCTTGAAATTATTCCTGAATCGGGATACCACCCCTCGAAACCGGACCTTGAGAAGTTCCAGTTTGAGTTAAGCTGACTGCGGTCAGAAGGGCGAAGCGAACGATGGAGGATTGTCGGACCCATTGTGGCGAGAAGGAACCGTTTAAACGGGGATCCCCAAACGGGGGTAACTGGGTTGGGGGGGGGGGGGGGTAGAGGGAAAGCCCTCAGAACAATGGAAGCCCTGAAACCAGAGCTGTCGGTCCAACCAATAATAATAGATTCGGTAAACAACGGGGGATTACCATAGTTACCCTCTTCTCTCGCGAATAGCCCCTAACTTCCCAGTCAGGCCCTCTACAGTCTAATCCTCGTATTGGAACAATTGCGCTTCTGACCGTTCATCCGAGGTGCCCAGTTTCCGACGTTGATCTCCGAACTCGAGAGCGGATGGAATTGGAGGCTCGAGCCGTTGCAGGCTCAAACGGTAATGCAGGACTTGCAGGTGGAGATAAACAGGAATTATGAGAGAAACCCGTAAATTGAGACTATGAAGATTAACGAATAACAATACTAAACCTCATTCAATCGGTGATCGTAAGGCTGCAACCGCCAATCCCCAAAATTCGGTTGGTGAGATGTTTTATTTATTTATAGAAACTGGCTAATAGCCCTAAATGCAAAATAAATATATGATGGAATAAACAGTTTATTATCTCCATCTATATCTATACTATTTTATAAGAATGAAACACCGTCTGTCCATGCTATGCAAGGCCAAACGGCTGAGTGGGGGGAGTCTACGAGTGGGGGGATCTTCTTGGGTTTTTCCGAAAGGGGGCATAAGCAATTTTAAAATTTTCTAATCCCACCTGAACCATGGGCTGGAGGGCGGGAGGAAGGTTGGAGTCTCTTAAGGCTGTGCAAACGTGAGGCCCTCGCTCGTCTTAGCCCGAGAGAGCGCTCTGATGATTGCGGGTTGCCGACTCAGTTCAATGGTAGCTCAACTGGCAGCGCCAGCGGCAGTCAGCAAGAGGGGAAGTTGATATCTCCCCCACCCATCCATGCCCATAAAGCCACACCGATACACGGCCGGCCAACCCCGGCCCAACCCCCCTCGCCGGCAACCGGCAGTCCTAGAGTTTTTGTTTTTATTTTTTCTAAACCATCGTGGAAAAAGCGAGTGCATTACTTTCAAATAAAATGATCGGTTTTTGTGACTGTAGTTAAGAAAAAAAAAGGTTTCTTCATTATAATAGGAATGCTAAAAAAAGAAAGTCATCATTCTTTTCATACATAGGTTCATAGTATTTATCAGTAAAGATTTATTAACTTTTTGCGTCTTTCTTTATTAAATATTCTGCGACTCAAAATAAAGTTTAGAACTTTTGTCTTTTTGCGCAGTTTTTAACAATTTTTTTTTAAAAACAAATATTAATGAAATTTAAGTACGTTTTCCTTCCTAATTTTTTTGATAATATAATAATGTTCCAGTCCATTGTTGATAGGCAAACTTTGTTTGATTAAAAGTCTGCAAAAATAAAAATTCAACCATTACTAGCATTTTTAACCATTTTAAAGCAAAATTCTCGAATTTTTTCATCGCAAGGATGGCAATTTTATCTCAACCCTTTGAGGAGCTATAGTTTGGCACATAAATACATACACATTACATCTTACATAGCATTTCCAAATCGACTTCGACATTTTCCAATTAGAAATGTACACCTTCAAAATGGCATGATGAACAGTTTCTAGGTTTCGACATTTTCTAAACAGGTTTCGACATTTTCCAAATATAAAAGTAAGGAACAACAACTGTGACACCCTATAACATACAAATTGCCAATACCTACATTCTGGAAACAAAAACAAACTCCTACATTCTTGAATTGGAATGCAATACCTTTTCAATCCATAATCTACCATTTAGACGCTCTCCTAAATTATAGAGTGACATGGTTTTTCGGGGAGATTTCTTCTCAGATTCACACCATGCCCAAATTTATTTGTAAAATGTTGAAACCTTTTCGGAAGGTGTCGAAACCTATTAGGAAGATGTCCATTTCTATTCGGAAAAATTTCGAAATCTATTTAGACTTGATTAAGTTCGATGGAAGAATATCGAAATCTATTTGGACAAAAATGTCGAATTCAATTTGGATTTGCTATAGGTATGTATTATATTTTTTCTCGCGTTTAAACGGCGTACATATCGCTAACCCCTAAGATCCGTTTCAGAATGCCTCAAAATTAAGAAAATTTTCGAAAATGATTGGAAGCAATGGCAATTGCTTCATTTTTTACGAAAATCCGCTGAAATCTCACAGCAATAGTAATTAGTGTCATTTAAAAACTATAAATAATTGCAAGAATCCAACAATTTATTTTTAGAGCTGAATATTATTTAGAAATTTTTTTGCCGAGAAACGTATAGATAGTTAGCCATCACATGCATGCGTGTGTTAACGATCACATTGCATAAAAAGTGCTCAAATCGGTAATTAATTCAACCTAAATGTAATTCAAAAAAAAAAAAAAAAAAAAAAAAAAAGAAAAAAAAAGGCTCATACGATCATGTTCATGATTGGAACTTTTTTTTGTATCACAACTTGCGGATCAATTTTGGTTCCCTGCCCATACCAATTTCGGCTTTAGTCCGATTTTGATGAAATATTTGAGGATTGTGAAGGTTAGTCCCTTACCTTAATTTTTGCAGTTTCCAACAGAGTTTGATAAGGTTTTCAGGAAATGTACCGGTTAGACGGCAGATGGTCCCCTTAGTTTTGTTGCTCATTAATCAATACTTCACTCTGTGCAGCGTATACATCCATCAAACATGAGATGGTCTATTCATCCGATCACTTTCATATTCTGAGGGTTGCTGGGAAACGACGGTTTGATTGCCCTACTAAAGTTCCATTACAATCGTATCATTATTACTGCTGATACTAAATTAGTTGTAACAAACATGACTTCTACAGATGCTGTAGATGGTATCTAATGGACTTAACAGTCCCCAATTCACTGATGGTTCTGTGCATGTGCAAACGTAAAGTCTATCAAACATTGCCTCGTTGCATATCACCAATTTTGCTTAAATCTGGATGCTAGTAAGTACGGAAGAGGCGATTTGACCGCCCAGATGAATTTAATCATGACTGTATGTCTGTGTAGTTTCAATCATACGATTTCTACGAATGCGTAAGTTTAGAGAACAAATAGGTAGGTACTCTATGAGGTTCACATTTTACATTCCGTTTTACATTCCACCCAACCCTAGGAATCCACCACAGTATCTCTTGAGGTTTTCTAAAACATTTCAATGATCTATACAATCATGTTATGGAGATGATTGACGTGTCACTCCCACCAACTCGACAGACGTAATGGGCAGTTCCAAGTATTTTATTTTAATCCATTAGAAGATTATGCCGATATTTTATTAAAAAGGAAGATCCAGGGGGGGGGGGGGGGGATCTGGAAGGTATTGGAAGATGGGAAGTGGCCTAAAATATATATATAAAGAGAACTTAATGACGTCATAGGAGAACGCTTCAGCTTTTCATACAAAAAACTTATTGGTAAGTAATGCAAGCGTTACAGGGACGTCCCTACGAATGGGTTGTACATGGTTCTGCGAATGAAATACATGAAATAGCGAATAGATCGTGATTATTACTGGACATCAATATGTTACGAGCAGAACTGTTTGTACAAATTGGTTGAAAGTATCACGGTGTATCGGTAATTTCCCCTCCCCAACACTGCAATTTAATTACTGAGAAAAGTTTCTCAGAAAATTCAATTCTTCGCCCAGACTAGTAAAATAATCGAACAAAACGAGAATCATCGAAATCGGTTAAGAATCGCGTAAATAGTAGGTACCATCACGCGCCATCACAAAAACTCGTCATCAAAAAGAAAAGATATCCCATCAAAAGTTTAGTACATCTATACCAAAAGATAAAAAATAATGATTATAGATAATAATAAACATAAATAATATAATGCAATTAAATTTAAAAAGATGACTAAAACCAATATGTGTCAGAATGGCCTACCCCTTTTTAACCCCACCTATATTAAATCTGCAACTTCCATGGATACTTTTTACCCATGCCATATGCAAAAGGTGGTTCACTATTCCCTCCACAACTTGCGGGAGCTAATGGACTCGGACGGGAGAGTTATTGGATGGGAATCTTTTGCAGAGCTGCTGCAGCTACGGGAAAATGGAAGGACTGAACTTAGGGACCAAAATTAAAAAACAACATGTCAACTTTAAAACCAGAAAATGAAAGTAAATTTATCACACCAATTACTGAGCAGAAATGTGGCAGACGACATAAAATATTGTAAGGTAAAGCAGATTTCGGGCTTTGAGGAGTGTGAGGGTACTGTTGATTTCATCAAAATCATCAATGATTTCATTGATGTTTTAAACTCTAGAAGCATCAAAGAAAATAATTCAAAACAAGCCATCAATGAAAATAATGAGGGTGACATTTTTTGCAAGCTTGAGAAGGCAGAGAATTGCATCAGATCCTTGAGAGAAAAAAGTGGGAAACTGGCGCAGAAGGAATCCCAGAAAACTGGTTTCATTGGTTTCCTGATTTCCATCAGCAGTGAGAACTTTGTGCGATAGATTGGTAAAACATGAGAAAGTTTTAAAATACACACCCAGGCATAATGTTAGCCGGGACCATCTGTAGAGATTTTTTGGTTACATGAGAAGGAGAGGAGGAAAAAATGATAATCCGAGTGCCTATGAATTTTACCATTTTTTTCAGAAAATTAATTATTCACAAACAATTACATGAAAGTGATGCCTACAGAGGAAATGCCGTTACCACTGAACAAAATTGATTTGCTTAAGATAATACTAAAGAAAGTTATATGAAAAAATTATATAAAAGAAAGTATCAATTTATCTACTCCTAAATCGAGTATGGTGGATTCCAGAGTTTTACGAGAAGAATACGACAATGACGACTGTCCCGAGTTACAAGAAACAGTTTTTCCGATTTGGTGTTGGAAATAGTTGAGTATGTTGCTGGATATTTAGTGCGAGCTCTAGGACGGACAATCAAATGTTAAGAATGTTTATCCACAGGTTCAAACGAGAACTGGCCTTTGAATCCAACTGTCAATTTTATTTCAATAAAAAACGGAGGAGAATTGATTCAGCGGTCATCATAAATATGTCAATCGAATATGTAACATCTGCGAAACAATCTTCAAGACTAACATCGTTTTAAAAAACAAAATCAAATGCAAGATCGACCACTACACTTACAAATTCGTTCCCCACTGCTCATTTATGAATATCTTCATTGAATCATCCCACTTTGCGGAGAAGAAAATCGTAGGATGTGGTTAATTGAGAGCACGGGAAAAGTTTATTTCACTATCAGGATCAAAAAATACATCACAGATTGTCCAGGAGCCAGGGCCGAAAATAGGTAGTAATTTGAGGAGAAGGTTTGAGATAAGATTTTGAAAGTTTGGTCCGTTCTGAGTGAGAAAACTTTGTCTGCCATCTCAAAATTGGTGGAATACAAAATGGCGGCCTCATAAAGATTGGTTAATTTGCCCATTTTAAAGTTTTTTCTCTAATAATAACTGAACCATACATCCTACAGAATTTTTTATACGTAGAAAAGTTATAGAGCATAAAAAAAAGATTTTATCCCAAAACTCTGAATTATCTTTCAAAATAAGCGAATTATAAACAATTGAAAATCGGGCTAGTTTTGGGCTAGTCCTCTTCCCCCCCCCCCCCCCCCCCCCCCCGTCGAGACTTTTTCCCTTCAAAATCACTTAGTGGCATTAATATTGGTCTGATTTCAGTCTTCTAAAGCTCATTCTGCTGAAGATTGAATACTTTCCAAGGTTTGCATCGAGCATAGTTTAGCTGAGACCTTTCCCTATGGACTTAGAGTCGAACTATTGAATTTTGTGCCATTTTACACATAAAGTTAGCAAAAACGGCATTTTACTTTATACTTCAATGAGAAACGGTCTGAGCAAAAACTTTTTGAAGCGAACTTTGGAAAGTATTTAATCTTGAGTAGAATGAGCTTTGGCAGACAGAAATAAGACCAATATTAACGCCACTAAGTGATATTGAAGGGCAAAAGTCTAGACGGAGGGCGGAGAGGACTGGCCCCAAATTAGCCCAAGTTTCACCTGTTTGTAATTCGCTTATTTTAAGAGGTAATTCAGAGTTTTGGGATCGAATCGTTTTGTTTTTTTATTCTCTACAACTTTGCTACGTATAAAAGTTTCTGTAGGATGTACGGTTTAGTTATTATTAGAGAAAAACTTTTAAATGGGCAAATTAAGCCATCTTAATGAAGCCGCCATTTCGTATTCCACCAATTTTGAGATGGCAGACAAAGATTTTCTCACTCAGAACGGACTAAATTTTCAAAATCTAATATCAAACCTTCTCCTCAAATTACTACATATTTTCGGCCCTGGCTCCAGGACACCAGGGAATCGAAGAACAAAAATTACGACAGAGGCTCAAAAACATTATTCAATTTAAAGTTGAATTTCTTCTTCTTCTAATTCTCATGAGTTCTCTTCTAATCCGCATGAGTTGAAGTTAGTTTTAAACTAATTGCTTGCAACATTCTATTTTTTCTGCACTTTTTTATCATTTGAAATAAACTATTTTAGTGGTAACAGATTCTTATGCTCATTTTATTTCACATGGTGGAAAATTTTTTTTTTTTTTAATTTGGAAAACTGTAGTAGGTACTAAGGAAGTGTTTCCCGTCAGTAGCATGTACAATTTAGAAACACTTTTCGAGCGAGCACAGTGAATTGTCGCCGATTTCTGAAACTCGCGAAATTCCAATTTTTCTGGCACGGTTTCAAGCAACTCACAAATTTTTTAAATTGTTTATGCCGAAATGGAATTGCATATGCTTTCCAATGATGACCATCTATTTGATTTTTTTTATGAATAAAAATTGGTTTTCTAGCCAATTTTAGAAGGAGGAACATAATTTATGAAAGTAAAAAATTCCAGTCATGCAGCATCATCGTATGAGCAAATTTTCTCTAATTACCTACTATTAAATGTTAAATTGTATTGAAATTTGAGCAATTTCAATAGAAAGAAATCGTTAAAACTCGGCCCTTCGGGCCTCGCCAGAGGACAAGCCCCCTGGACCCCCGGATGGTTACTGCGTAGATCCTTCGGCTAAAATTCAAGAAACATGGAACATGCTTTAGCCGTGTTTTATCTGTATGCTGTTTGCTTTTACTATGAATTTGTTGTCTGTTGTTTTAATTTAGCTCTTTACGGGCCTGCTTTTCAAATTGCTCGTCATTTCATTCACCTCTTGATGTCCCAAAGGTATTCTTATTATTAAGAAATCGAAAACATCTGAAACGTCGAAGAACACATCGCAACTAAAAGCCTAGGTTACTAAGATCCTTTGGTTACTTTTTGGTAAAAACGATGATTTTAGTTATAACCTAGCACTTTCCAAGTTGAAAAATTAATGGCCTTTTTTTGTAGTAGAGTTCTCGGAATTGACAGTTGGACTAAATTTTTTAATGAGCCGGGTAGGTACTAACAAGTTACTTAAAAAAACTTGAACTCAGAACTGCCCTTTTCAGTGAGAATGACCCATATATAAATTTCTCCCTTGAGGGGAAAAACGATAGATCATGGACATGTCAAAGTTGTAGACATTACTTTACACTCTGTTGGGATGATGGAAAAGTGAAAATGGACATTACTTTCCACTCTGTTGGGATATTAAAAGTGGACAGTACTTTCCACTCTGTTGGGATGTTGGGAACGTAAAAATGGACATTACTTTCCACTCTGTTGGGATGTTGGGAACGTATAAAATGGACATTACTTTCCAATCTATTGGGATGTTGGGAACGTAATAATGGACATTACTTTCCACTCTGTTGGGATGTTGGGAAAGTAAAAATGGACATTACTTTCCACTCTGTTGGGATGTTGGGAACGTAAAAATGGACATTACTTTACACTCTATTGGGATGCTGAGAAAGTAAAAGTGGACATTACTTTCCACTCTGTTGGGATGTTGGGAAAGTAAAACAGAAGTCTAGGAAGGTTAGTCGGTTGTTGAGGAAGGCGGAATTAGGCTGTACTTCATTTTTTTACTCCAGTTCTACAAAAAATCACCCTGTTGCTTAATGCGCGTTTTTTCCCCGAGCGCTCGATCTTCTATCCGCTGCCACATTAAAATTTGATCGAGAGCACTTCGTATGTCACGGACAAAGTTACGTTTCAAGACCCGTAGGACACGATGGTGTCTTCAAAATTGCAGAAAGATGCTATCTTCCTAGAGAAATCAGCAAAAATATGCGGGAAATGACGGGGAAAAAAAGTTCCCGACTACAGTTTTTTCTGCCTTAGTCCCAGGTTTTTGCTCGGGTTGGTCTCAAAATTTTTGTTGAAGTTCCAATTTGGTCCCATGCGAGTTTCGAGACATGGAATTCTTCTTTCCGATTATAGTGAACGAAAATGTAGACGAAAACGTTGGTTTTCGAGCTACCGCTCTTCCTATTCGGTTGAAAATTATGTAGGTCTGAACTTCGTATTCCAACCTCTTGAAGGAAGGAACATCTCGCGTTTGAAAGACACTTCAATAGAATAATAGACGGGGAAAAGGATAGCCCTTCTACGCAGTTAAAATAATGGCCTATCTTTATTAAATCTAATAAACTTTTCGTGGTTCCACATAGTTTTTTAAGATTTAATTTGTTTGTAAGTGATTTCCAACAGAAAAAAACGTCTGACAAGTTGGGTGGGCAGCATAAATTACTCACATATTGTTATAACATGGACCTAAAATCAAACTTTTATGATTTTTATTTTTTTATTTTTAATTATTTATTTTTTTATTTTTTTGTCAATTCCTTGGTATTGTCTATAGAAAGGGATTGTAAGCAATTTTCAAATTTTCCACTCCACCCGAACCACGGGCTGTAGGTCTTGATGGTATGTGGACTATAGTATCCAGCCGAATCTATACATCCCATACCGAGCAACCGAGAAAACCCACTCCTAGCGAGCGAAGCGAGCAACATCCCTTACACACGTCGGATTTAAACGGGGTTTTTCTTACCAACTTGGGGTGGACTATATATCCCATCGCATCTATACATCCCACAAAGAGCGAGCAAAGCCAGCAACATCCCCTACACATGTCAAATCACTCTTAGTGATCCACCGTTTGCAATCATTCTACATTCCCCACAACAGTAAAGAGCATTGGATCTATACAGTCATGCAAAACGAGCGAAGCGAGCGAGAAAACTAGGCTAGTGAAGTATAAAAAGACAATAATTATGAAGTATAAAAATATAATGAACTGACTATAATGTTAAAGAATAGTGACCGACAATGGCAATACAAAGAGAACTACAATTTAGGCAAAAATAACAACATAATATATACTTAAGCTTTCAAAATTAAAACATACTTCTTCTTAAATACGGGAAAACTATTTTTTTTTAATCTGCTTCTGCATCTGCACAGTGATTGGAAAATACCATGTATAATAAATTATGGAGCTTCTCCATTCTGTAAATAGGATTGTAAAATAAGTAATTTGCAGCGGCAAATGGGATAGAAAATAAATCAAAGCTTTATAGGTAGGGGAACGAAAATCGAAATAGCTCAAATAAAGAGGGAGAGTCAGTAAAACCGTTCAAGATTTTGAATAAAAAAGACAGGTCGATCACCGACCTTCAATCATTTAGTGATATTAAGATTTCATTCGGCCATAATTTTGATTCATAAACATCGTTTTCTTGGAAAATACCCTTCTTGAACGTAAATATCTTGGAAAACGATGCTGAATGGGCTGTATGCATCTAATATGCTCCTGGCTGCAAGGAATGGGCCAGTGATTGTTTTTTTCCGGATATGGAGCAAAGGGAACATCGACTAAGAAAATTCCTGTTTACCATACGTTAATTCCACGATTAGGCGAGAGAATTAAGGGCCGGTTTTACCAAAGTTTTTAATCAACGTTCACTCATTAGACCGAAATTTTCAGTCGTTAAACAACGATAATCGGTTTCACCAACTCCGGTTCAGATAAATCAATGATGAAATGCGCTAAATCAACGATCAAAACTAACCAGCCGAATTTGGGTGGTTAGCGTTCAAATCAACGATTTACTAGGTAGGTAGTTCTTTTCGCCATCTTTGTTTTCATGACCTAAGTAAATCCTTATTTGCTGCAATTTCCCATCTATTTCCTACATTTTCCTAGTTATTTTCTATGTTTTTCTACATGCACGAAAATGAGCCAGAGAGGATTGACTAGAGCATTCGTTTTTGAGGACTAATTTGACGAGGATGATATTTATGAAGGCTTTAAAATTCACCGTCCTCGTTGGATTAGGGGGAGCAGGGTGGATTTAAATCTCAATGGAATCGATTTTCAGAGGAGGTACCGACTTTCAAAACTACAGTTTTGTCACTCCTTGAACAAATTGATGATAGCATTAAATACAAAAGTCGCGGGTAGCATTCATAAACATAAAAATACCCAGTTATGCAACTTGACCATAGTATATTACGAGACAATTGAAATACGTTTTGAAATACGTTTTTTTGGAATCTGGGCTTCTGCAGTGGCTATTGTTATGAAATCCATCGAATACCAACCACCGAGACCGACTTCCGAAATTTCCTATAGAGACGAACCAAAACCGTTTGGATTTCATTGAAATTTTTTTCAAGAATTTTGATTTTAAAATTTTCCGAGCCATTGCAATAGCTTCATTTTCCACGAGAATTCGATAAAACACAGGACCGCTAGTTTGGAGTCGCATTTTCGCAACACAGAACGTAATGTTTTTCGGCAGTTAGGTGATAGCTAAAAACCCAGTATTCTTGAAAAGAAAGTAGGTAACGACGAGAAACATTTACCTACTCAAGAATAAATAAGGTACCTATTACTCGGCAATAACGTTTTATTTCTAGTTGAGTATGAAAAAAATTCAAGTCATGCGGCATGATTGTGTGAGCGAATTTTCGTAAATGATCGTACAATATTATGTTACATTGTTTTAAAAATTAAGGACATTGAGGGAAAAGAAATTGTGCAACAAATTTTATGGCAAAAAACTTGTTCTGTATAATATTCTGCGATTCAAAAAGAGATTTTGGATTTTTTACTTTTTTGCAGTTTTTATAGATTTTTTAGCACATTTTGACGAAAATTACATAAATTTTTCTTTGAAATTTGACCAATTTAATGTGCTCAAAAAATGCTGGCAACCGAACTCGTCCTTTCGTTTGGGTTTGATTTTTTGGCGCAAGACCCGAATTTTTATCTCAATCCTAAGGAGAGTTATCGTCTGGAAGGACGTATATATATATATATATATATATATATATATATATATATATATATATATATAATATATATATATATATATATATATATATATATATAATATATATATATATATATATATATATATATATATAATGTTAAACTCTAGGATTCGTTTCAGAATTTCTCAAAAGAGATTTCAATGGAAAAATTTTCCGAAAATTTTGATTTTGAAATTCATGGAGCCATTGCCATAGCTTCATTTTTAACGAAAATTCGCTAATAAGATACTAACTGATAGAATACCCACCTACCTACTCTTTTTAAATCCTTGGTAGACAAGAGTTAGATACTTTAAATCACTTCCCATTCAGAAGGAAAAGTAATAAAGCCTTCCGAAATCTCTTTTGTTTGTCAGTCGAATGATATTTTTAATTAGGACAGGAAAAAGTAAGACCACAGAAAACCCCTTCTAATCGAAAAGCTGTTTTTTTTTCTAAATTGGCTCTGGAAATATTAAGGGAGTTGTACAGAATCACTTCAAGTCACAAAAAGATATTACCTTTTCTTTTATTCTGTTTTCAAATGAGAGACGGAGGGAGGGAGAGAGAAAGAATGAAACAGGGAAAATGAATGAATTTGGTTATGATGTAACGATTTTTCTGGAACGTAGGTAGTTTGCTAAAGCATTATTTATTTAGGATTTTTCATGATAATGCAGGTAAGGAACGGATAATGAAATGTACTGGTCAAAAGCGTGGAAACTGGCAAATCCACGAGTTCAAGTCTGTCGCCCTACCCATCTGAATTTAAAAGTTCCAGTCATACAGCATGATCGTTTGAGCGAATTTTCGGAAATAATCGTATTAAGTATATTATGTGATAAAAATAATATATTGTTTAGAATAGATGTTGTTTTGAAATTTGTTGAACGGTTTTGAAATTCGAGCATTTTGAGTGCAAATAACATAGTTAACAAAGCTTAATATTGTTAACTACTAATTTTGTGACAGCAAAACTCTTTAAAAATTATGTTCTGCAATTCAAAGAAGATTAGGAAGTTTTAGCTCTATTTGGAAGTTTTAATAGATTTTCCTGCAAATAATAATGAAATTTCAGTACAATTTTTAGCATGATTTTGTGCGTAAATTTTATAATGTTCAATTTCGTAGTTGATCAAATTTTTTTGGGTAAAATTCTACTAATAAATATAAATTTGACAATTGCTAGCCGTTTTTATTGGTTTGTTTTTGTAAGTTTTTTGAAATTTGACCAATTTAATGTCATCAAAAAGTCTTGGCCAACGAACTCATCCTTTCGTTTGAGAAGGTTGATTTTTTTGTGCAAAAACGGAATTTTTATCTCAATCCTAAGGAGATTTATAGTCTGGAATGACACACTCATACACACTCATATATATATATATATTAATTGCTATGCAATTCTTAGGCCGACCCCCAACAATTTTTTTGTAACGTCCGTAACGAAAAATGTCCGTAACGCGAAGCGCGAGTTCGTGGGTTCGAATCCCAGCCAGGCTTGAAAATTTTTTTATATTAATTTTTTTCGCATCGTGGGTTTGAATCCCAGCCAGGCTTGAATATATTTTTTTATCCAAATTTTTTTATACTTTATTTTTTGAGCCTTTTCAGGCAAAGAATTGCATAGCAAATTATCCTTGTTTTCTACCCAGTAGAGAAAATATAAGCTAATTAGATGGCTTCGAAATTTTAAAAGTGAGTAGGAAGGGTCACGGACCCCCTACGAACCCGTTTCATACATCAAAAAATACAATCTTTAAAAAATTCGTACTTACCTACTTAGAAAAATCCTTCTTGGCAAAAGACAGGTTAAGTTCGTTCTCTCCAGAATTTCAGGCTCAAGTTTACAATTTATTGGCCCAAAAAATGCTGGAAAATCGGTTTTTTGACAAATGTGTATGTGGGGTGTCACAGTCGAAGTTTTTTCAGAGCTGAGTCGATTGCAACCACTCCGAAATCTTCAATGTTCATAAATAAGTGAGAAAAAAAACTATTTTTTAGTGAAAAATGCCCACAATTGACCAAATTTCGACAATATGGCATGTGGGGAGCACAGTCTACGTATTTTTCTGCGCTGAGTCGATTGCAACCACTCCAAGAACTTCAAGATTGATAAATAAAAGAGAAAAATGGATTATTAGATATAGAATCCCACGATTGACCAAATTTTCGAGTTCGATTGTGTCCTAAAATTTTCTTTGCGATCTCATCACACGGCTGTTCCCTCAGTTTTATTCACGACCTGGTAGGCCTGAATGATCAGCATTAATTAGTGTCTAATCAAATGTTAACCACAACTAGTCTTGCTGCATGACTAAGTACTTTTATTCTGCGAATGCTGATGATATTCTCAATAGCGTGTACGTCCATTAAACCTCATTCGTATGAGCATTGTTGATTATAGTTTACGTCTTTTTGTTATTACTACTCCATTTGTTATTACTAAACCATCTTTCCCGAATATGTGATTGTTATACGTATACGATACTGCCTGTAATACATTCTTTAAACGTCGTCTATCTAGGTGAGAATAGTGTTGTACATTATACTCTTCAAGTTCGAAAATGTTTTTGGTCGGACCAAATTTGGATTGGAATGGGACTCTAGCTTGTCAACACAATCTCTGCCTATCGACAAGCTAAAATATTCAAAGAGTATTTTCTTATTATGTTCCTGTATGTGTAGGTACATTCTTGAATTTACTGTATTCTCTCTCTCTCTCTCTCTCTCTCTCTCTCTCTCTCTCTCTCTCTCTCTCTCTCTCTCTCTCTCTCTCTCTCTCTCTCTCTCTCTCTCTCTCTCTCTCTCTCTCTCTCTCTCTCTCTTCTTTATTTATAGATTTTTGGATTTTCCGCATTTTTAAACGTACACCAACAAATTTTGAGGGTGGGTTGAGAATGTATTTTTCTTGGTCGATTACGCATTCATCCGTCCATCAGCATTTAAGTGTCTAACTTA
Source organism: Adelphocoris suturalis (assembly GCA_030762985.1). Classification (NCBI taxonomy): domain Eukaryota; kingdom Metazoa; phylum Arthropoda; class Insecta; order Hemiptera; family Miridae; genus Adelphocoris; species Adelphocoris suturalis. Next base: position 56,769,790 of record CM061043.1, read on the forward strand.
ATTTAATCCACAACTTTTTTTGAAAATTCGCTCTATTAACCATGCTGCATGACAGAGTACGTATTTTTCCCAACTGTTCCCTGTTGGGGGATACAGAGGCGGATCCGCCCGATTCAAGCACCAGTTTAATTGTTGTTCGCAGATGCGGCGCCGGTCCTCATGTACAGCTTCATCGAGCAAACACTTCAGCCCGGGCCCGCGGTCTCGCTCAAGTGCACCGCCAGCGGAAACCCGACACCCCACATAACGTGGAAACTAGACGGATACAACTTGAACCACAACTCGAGGTGAGTTTCAATCAAAACTCGGCAGATCCGGTGGTTCTGCTCTGAGTTGACTTTTCCCTAATGCGAGATGATTCTCTCTGCGGTGCATGTACCCCCTTACATGGACATCACGTACGAGTCATTATTGAAGTTCGCAGGAAGTTGAACTTGGAGTTGTTTGGTGAGATAGAATTTTGGCGTGGGGTTTCTCATAACTCCCAGTCGGGCCGAATCTAGTTTAAAACTAATGGTCGGTATTTTAGATACCATCACAAGACAGTACCTACAGTCGAAATCATTGGAAAATGTATCAACACAATGAGGTACGACAAAAAAAAATTTCCATTTTGTTCTGAATTTATTTGATTCACATAGTTCCCCTTTTTCAGCGAACACCCCAATCGCTCAAATTCTTCCAAAATCTGCCGAATTTCCCGGAATTTCCGAATCTTCCTATGTTTCCCCTTTCTCAAGGTAACCATATCATAATCTATCAACTACTAGCTGATTCCTCTAACCAAAGTTATCCAGTAAAGTGAATACCTTATCTCATTAGCGACAGCTATACTTTTAGCATAGTATGGTCCATTCTGTAACCTACCTAACGTACCGAAATCGTTGGGAACCTCTTTCCGGCAGCTCTTCTCCCCCATTACGAGATGATTCTCTTTGCAGCGCATGTGCCGCCCTTGCATGAACACGCCGTACGAGTCATAATCGAAGTTTGCAAGAACATGTCGTTGTTTGATTGAGGGATAACCTTGGCGTGACATTCCCCATGGTCCTCACTCTTGGTCGATACTTTAGCTAGTTATGTACCATCACAAAACAAAAGTATTGAGAAATGCATCAACATATCGAGCCATAGTGGGTCTGAATGGCTGGGAAAAGATTCTGAAAAATCCAATCGTTACTAGAAATTCAACGCTGTTCAAGAATAAAACCATGGAAAAAATTTGGATTAATTTTTTTTCTCGAGTTTGTCATTGAAAACCAAGAGAAAAATATATCTGTTACTACAAAGGAAAATATCTGTTACGTTTTAGTTGAGCGTGTCAACTGAGCCCCTCAGCTAATTTTCCTAGACCCCGTGCTTCTGAACAGGAGTCATCTGTTTATTACGTGCCGACTTGTTTCAGACTATTAGCTCTTCCAATAAAACAAGGCCCGGCCCTCCAAACGTGCTGCACCCAGTAGAGAGGGAAGTGAGCATATCCTGGAAAGGGAAAACAAAGTGGGAGGATATAAAAAGGCAGCCACACCTATGGAGTGCACAGTTGGCTCTAGCTTTCAAGCCACCCAGGTCATCTCTCTTCAACCACCTCATTTAGCCAACCAGTTATTCTATCTATTATTTCCATACCATGATATTTAGTTATAATCTGGCATTTATTTGAGGTCTTTATTCTGCAGTTTAAATTTATCTCTCCATAAAAAGTTTTTTTTTTAAATTTATATCAATTTGGTACAGTACATTCGGCACAAAAGTAGGCACAGGAACGAAGTAATTTCCAAATATTAGTTATTTAGCGCTTCAGGCATAAAGTCCAGCGATTAGGTGACAGAGCTACGGTGCCATTGTTAGGAAGAAAAAAATTTAATTTCTGGCCATATAATCCGGCTTTATATACGATCGCAGTCGGACAGCACAGTTGGAAACATTGAAAAACGCACAAACAAATCGGGTTACAACGAAATAATTTCCAATTTATTTTTAATTTGTTCAGATTACACACTTTGTTTCATGCCCACATGAAATTTTAGTTAATGCTTTCATTTGATTCAGAAGTATAGCAGACCTTCGATAGCTCAGAATGCGTAAGAAGGTACAGCAATCACGAACTGTTTACTAACACTTGAAATGCTTACACGCCGGACCCGTTGACGAGTCAATCACAAGTCGTGTAAAATGTAAATGTGCTCAAATAGAGAGTCGAAACAAATAAGAAGTGTCAAAGGATCGCATGGGAATCAAACTGGGAAGCACTCACCTCATTGTGCCTGCTTCTGTGATTGCGGCAAACGGAGTTCATCAATATTGTTTTCGTGCCCACGTTTGAGATCACAATTGTATGAGAAATGTGGAAGCACATCGACAACTGTGACCCGTGAAGGAGTTGGACATTTCGCTAAAAGAAGTTAATCGAGCGAATTCACAAACCATTTCTATTTCTATTTTATAAAGTTGTGTTACCGTAAGTACCATATTATATTAAATTGTTCTGAAAATTCAGAGCTTTGAGAGAAATACAATTATCAATTACCAATTTTATGGAATAAAACTCGTTCTACTCGTAAATATTCTGCAATTTTTTTTTTTTTTTTTTGTTTTAAGCTTTTTTGCAATTTTTTTTTTCGACAAATATAGAAGAAATAGAAATACATATTTCAGAATAAATTTTTTAATGTTCCAGTTCATCGTTGGTAAATTTCTATTGACTAAAATTCTGGCAGTTTGAACATACAACCTAAATTCAAATCTTACTAGTTTAAATTCACAACAGAGTTAAACAAAATCATAATAATGAAACAAGTAGATAAGTGCTTACGAATTGAGTCACATGATATCGCATTCTCTTGTAAGGAGATCCGCGTGAAATAGACGCTTCCTGCGTTGAATGTCGGAGACAAAATGGCATTGGAGCTCACTCAGCTGATCGATGACCTCTCAGTCATCTTCAGCATTCTCCATTGGACCTCCCTCTCAAATTTCAGCTTCCTGCATCGAATAGTAGACCAAAACAGTTCCAGTCATGCTGCACGATCGTATGAGCTAATTTTCGTAAATTATCGTACTATAGTGTGTTACATTGTTTTGAAAATTAAGGGCTTTGAGGGAAAATAATTGTTCACTACCAATTTTATGGCAAAAAACTCGTTCTAAATAATATTCTGCGATCCAAAAAGAGATTTTAAACATTTTTAGCAAATTTCAATGAAGCTTCTGTACATTTTCAGCATAATTTTGCACACACATTTTTTAATGTTCTATTTTACAGTTAATAAACTTGATTCGAGCAATATTCTCCGAAAAATAATATAAATTCAACGATTTTAAGCTGTTTTTTACAATTTCTCTTGAAATATGACCAATTTGATGTGCTCAAAAAATGCTGGCCAACGAACTCGTTCTTTCGTTCGGAAAGCTTGATTTTTTGGCGCAAGAACGGAATTTTTATCTAAATCCTAAGGAGAGTTATCGTCTAGAAGGACACATACATATACATAAATATATATACCTATATATAAATAAATATATATATATATATATATATATATATATATATATATATATATATATATATATACGTACGAAAAAATGTTAAACTCTAGAATTCGTTCAGAATGTCTCAAACTCTTTGATTTTAAATTTTTTGGAGCCATTGCAATAGCTTTATTTTCTACGAAAATTTGTCAATGGCTTTGAGGCTCAATCAGCTGATCATTGACCTCTCAGTCGTCTTCAGCATTTCCCCTTCACTCCCTTTCAAATTTCAGCTTCCGGCGTCGAATAGGAGATAAAATGGCTTTTGAGTTCACTCCGCTGGTCAATGACCTCTCATCCGTCAGCGGTCCCTGGTACATCTTAAACCTCGCCATGTTACTGATTAAATCCATACCAAGTTTTATCAAAATCTGACTTCGGGGAGTGGTATTTAAAACGATCTTAAAAGTACATACATAGTGACATCAACGGACAAAGTGAACAAAATAGCTAATTTTTCCTTTTTCAGAAGAAAATGCGCTAAAAATTAATCAATATCCCTCGATTCTTCTGAGGTACGATTTATTTTTGGTTTGGAACTCAATATCACGCCATTGGACTGGCTACCACCTCTATTCACAACTCGAGTAGCTGTCCCTCCCAGAGTCGAGTGACTCTGTCAAACCCCTGTACGTCCTTCTGGACAGAGATGATGGAAAGCGGGCCATTCTGAGCAGGAGAGGACCCCTCAACCTCACCATCCTCACATTCTCCCATTGATTCCTCCAATGGTTGTACGACTTTATCCTGAACTTACAGTATCTCGTTCGAACATACTGTTACTTCCACGCAAATAACAGGTGGGACGGATTTGGACGTAGGGAAAGGGTTTACATTACATCACCGCAGTCGACATCGATGATGTGACTGCTTTTAATCCTTGAGGCCAGGGGTATAAGTATATCAAGGTTTCAGCTAAAACATGGTTGAACGACGTTTACTTTTGAAACTTGGTTAAAGTTACTGATCGCGTTTTCCGTGTGCACAAGCCCCTATCACAGGAAACGCTTGAATTCAATTTATGAACGCTAGAAATTTAAGAACATGAAAAAGTGCTCAAATTCAAAGAAATCGAATACTGATCCCTCCTTACTCAAACCTAAAAAAAAAATGACAAAACATCTGGTGCGAGGCTTCACACTACGTTCCTTATATTCATTTTACTAATGATGGATCACATCTTTGAGAAGTTTATTTCTGATTACCTACTGCTTTTTTATTCTAAGAAAGTGCTAAAAATTATGTTTTTATGCTTATTACTGTCCTTGGGACATCTTCCTGGCCATGACGGGTATCGACTATCATTTTTATCCATGAGAAAAGTAACTCCTCTGAATTGCATCAATTCCTTCGAGCCATATTGAAGGAAAGAACAAAAATGTGCTAATTTTTGGAAGTATTTTGCTAATTACCTCCCTCAGAATATGTTCCCAAGCATGAGGGGTGTCTAATATCATTTCTACCCAGAAGAGGAGTAACTCTTGTGTATTTCATCAAAATCTCTCGAGCCAATTAGGAGAAAAGGCAAAAAAGTGCTAAAAATGACGTTTTTGTCAATATGATTTTTTTCACCCCCTAATAATGATCATTTTAAGCTGATTTTTCTACAGTAGCTAGTTTTTGGGTATAGGAACCGAACCCCGAAATTGGAATTTGTTATGTCGTACCGTAAGGCTGCAATCGGGTACACGAGTTACACACACACGTTTTCATGAAACGTATAGATACTGGTTCAGGTTGAACAAAATACCCATCCTAGCATGAGTTTAAAAAATTGATTTTCAGGGTGATCGCAAGACTTTCCCTTCACCATTAGGGTTAAGTAAGAAAAGTAAAAAGTGCTAAAAAGGTACTAAAAAATTGCGTTTTTCACCAATTTGTGAAGGTTTTTTGCTAATTATCACCCTCAGAGTACTTTCCCAAGTATCAGGGGTATGGGATATTATTTCTACCCAGAAGAGCAGTAACTCCTGTAAATTTCATTAAAATCCCTCGAGCCATTTTGGAGAAAAGGCAAAAAAATGTCCTAAAAACGCCTTTTTCCACCTATTCTGATTTTTTTAACCCCCTTGTGTTAAAAAAAAAAAAAAAAAAAAAAAAAAAAAAAAAAAAAAAAAAAAAAATCAGAAATCAGAAATCAGAATAGGTGGAAAAAGGCGTTTTTAGCACATTTTTTTGCCTTTTCTCCAAAATGGCACAAGGGATTTTAATGAAATTTACAGGAGTTACTGCTCGTCTGGGTAGAAATAATATCCCATACCCCTGATACTTGGGAAAGTACTCTGAGGGTGATAATTAGCAAAAAACCTTCACAAATTGGTGAAAAACGCAATTTTTTAGTACCTTTTTAGCACTTTTACTTTTCTTACTTAACCCTAATGGTGAAGGGAAAGTCTTGCGATCACCCTGAAAATCAATTTTTTAAACTCATGCTAGGATGGGTATTTTGTTCAACCTGAACCAGTATCTATACGTTTCATGAAAACGTGTGTGTACTTTCCCAAGTATCAGGGGTATGGGATATTATTTCTACCTAGAAGAGCAGTAACTCCTGTAAATTTCATTAAAATCCCTTGTGCCATTTTGGAGAAAAGGCAAAAAAATGTGCTAAAAACGCCTTTTTCCACCTATTCTGATTTTTTTAACCCCCTTAAAACGTAAAGGTCTGTCTTTTGACTGAATATTAATCATTCAGGATTATCATAATTTTGAGTAATTTCCCTTCCTTCACAAGGATTCTCTATGACCAAAACATATTCAGAACAATTGGGACACGAGTGCAGAAATTATATTTACTCATATGTTACGGCATATCAAGTCACATAGGTGTACTTAGATGTACTCATACCTCATTTCATAGACAAAAAGAAAAGTTTTTTTTTTTTCGAGATATGTTTATTACAACTGAAAATTATACATTTCATCTAGCAATACTTCATTTAATAATACTTCACTACACATCTGTAAGGTAGGTTTGCAACTAAACCTAACCCTTATGCTGTAGCAGAAATATTAACATTGGTTTCATTGCATTACTGGTATGGCACAACAAGGTCCAGAGGTTTGAATCGCTTGACTCGCCGGAGTTTACCTTAGTAAGTTGTCCAGGACGTTCAGCATCAACAAGTTTTCATAGTTCTGGAGGCGTTGTTCGTGCTTCCGTTCTTATTTTACAATTGTTTAATAAAACCGAGTGCTAGGTTTGCTTCAGTAGGTATCTAGAAACAATATATATATATATATATATATATATATATATATATATATATATATATATATATATATATTTTAAATTATTTTCAAAGTTTCCATTGTGCGTCGTATGGCGGATAGACTTTTCTTTTCAGGTGGTTAAATTGTGTTCCTTCACAACCGAAGGTAAGTAAGGGAGCTTTCTGTTCTGAAAGAAGTGAAAAAAAATGTTGACCTCCGAAATCAAAATTTCCACTTACTTTTTGAGTTTCAGAGTTTGCTGATCAATTTTAGTTTCTTGTTTATCTGTCTGTGGTAAATCCAGTCACGCACAAAACTATACCAAGTTTGAACTGTAAAACTGTTTGAATTTTGGGAGTGATTTCCTGATAAATTTAGAAAAAGTGACGTATCACACTTTTTATCGTTCCACAGATGTATATAACATAAGTATAATGTAGACATTTTATAATACATACAAAGATTCATTTGTATATGTAACATAGATACCTACCTAAATGATGCAATGATGTCTACCAATGAGTACCTATCATTCGAATATGCGTATCACTGATTATGACATGAGAATCTTACTTCCGATATGGTATTGCCGCCAAGCTATTCCCATCGAAAAGATCGCTTCAGCAGCAACACGGTTTCATATGCGGGTTTATATCATAGATTAACGGCTATGCTTTCAGAATCTCATTATGGACAGATGAAGTTCATCCCCACAATGGGAGTAGGCGAACTCACCAAGTTTAGTTTGATCCAGTCCGATCCATTCGCCATAAATCTCAATACCTACTTAGTCCATAAAGTCAGTCCGGTGGATAGTGACGGACTAAAAGCAAGAACCTGTATATATACCACAGGAGCCGGAGGTGCTTCGGGTTGGTAATTTACGACATTTTCTATCCGCCTGTGTTTCCCTTCCCAATCGATTTACGTTCCTGAAATGTTAGGTAGGTGAGCGAAGTTTATTTACTTAAAAAGAGAAACTAGTCACTACCAAATATAGAACGTGAAAGTCGATGCAAATTAACAAATTATTCATATAAACGAAATTTTAGAAAAATTATAGAAATGCAGCATCATAGTTACTTAGTTCCTAGAATGCATCATAGGTTATTTAGTGCATCTATGTTGTAATCCTTCAGCTTGGCTGCGGTGGTTTTAAATTGGCCGATGCTTCAGAGAGAAAAAAATAAAAAAACGCTATAAATTATTACACAAAGGTTAATTATTTCTGTATTAGATAGCCCTTCTACGCAGGTCATGACGAGGGTTGCGTGGTAGAAGTGACCAAATGACAAAATACAAGTTTTTAGCAGGGCATTTCAAAGATTTTTTACCTCTCTTTTTAGAGTAGGCTGGTGACCAAGTGCGTTTATCGCATGAAATTCACGGTTTCGGTCAGGTTGAAATGAACTTGATTTCTCGTGACTTGACTTCGTAAATGAACAAAATTATTGTCGAGAAGTCACCCCCCCCCCCCCCCCCCCCCACTCATTCCCTTACCAACAAAAATCATACACAATTTATAACAGGGGCATTATTTATTTGAAGAAAATAAAATTTATATGAAGAATATTGATATTGTGATTCGACGAAAATCAATTGAAATGAATGGTAAGAATTATCAGTAATCAAAATTTGCCATTGAAAAATCATATTTTGCCCAGTTGTTTGAGCCATAAGTTACTATGCTGCTGTTTGTAAAAGAATGTACAGTTGGAAAGCTACAAGATGCCGTAGGGAGTCAGTCTTCCGTGGCACGGAATAACCCTTCGGACACTTTTAGCGCAAGAGTATGGTGGTGGAATGAATGAAAACGTACTACCTAAGCTGAAATATTCGCAGCAGCAATCAGCAAGAGAAACTTCAAGAAGGGTTGACTACTCTCATCAAAGTCCGTCAGAAGATGACTTGGAAGAATTTGGTTAGGTCAGGTTTCACCAGGTGCCGCAAAATGAAAGCTATCTGAATGATGAACACTCGTAACTTCGTGTTATCGGTTCATCTGCTTGGACCAATGATCCTAATTCCAAATAGAGTTTGAACAAGAGCAATCATGTTTGAGGAGAGTTGGATATGTTAAGCTAAGTTATTTCATCCTCAGGACCTTCTTTAATACTGTCATAATAGGAATTTACTGTTGCCGTGGGAGTTGTTGGACAAGTTGGACCAAAAGTGGCAGTTCCCTTCTCCGTCATCAAGGGCTTTTATATTAACGTTTTTGGATTATTTTTTTAGATTAATATTTATTTATTCATTTTTTAGTAATAAAAAATGTTGTACACTTATGCGATTGGATGGCACTTTCTGAAAGAGACATCTCGCGATAATAAAGACTACTAACAATAGGTATTTGTCACTTTGGTAGTTCACCAACGTATCCACCATATTCCTGCTAGCAGAAGTGACTATTTTACACTTGATCTTTTCACCTTTTACTAGTAGAAATGACCAAATGCTACGTCTGCCATGCTACCTAAATGCACTTAGTCATTTCAACCAGAAAAATGCAAATCAGGAACAAAGGGTGTGAGTCAGGGTGCTGTGAGGGTTGTGTGTGAACCCTTAATAGTCCCGTAATCGTGGAGTTAACAATACTATCATGTAGAGCTGGCTTGTGAGTTATCAGAAGTATTGAAACCTCAATTATGGCAGAAATGGACTTGGTCACTTCTTCCGTGCAACCCTAATCGTCTATAATTATTATTAAGCCCCATCTAGTAAATGATCAAAACTTGGCGCATCGTGCCTCCCAAAAGCCCTTTACAGCTCAGCACCCTACAATAGTGGGTGAATGTTGAGAAATTTTCTAAAATTGTAAAACAACAAACCAAGAAACATAGTAAACCAAAGGTTAAAAGAAATGTGAGCTATTTGCGCGTGATTGTGCTCGTTGGTGCGGACTCAAAAATTCAAGTGATGGGTCTTTATCTCATGAAATTTTGTGATGAATTCAAATCTGTAATAAGAAATGGGGGTGGAAATGGGTGTTCTAATTTGGAAAAACAAAGTTGGTGTAAATTTCGCATGATTGCGTAATAGCGCTTTGTGCAAAAATATCATGGTTGATTTTTTTGCACAAAATTATGGATACAATTTCTTGGTATTTTTAACTCGTATATTAATGGAAGTAAGCGCCTGGTGTCGTGAGACACACTGTATGTCATCGTTACAGATCAAATTCCAGGGACTAACTCTATTGATATTACTTAAAATTTGGAAATTAAAAGAAACTGTTCAAAACTCGTCTACTTCAACCATTATATAACCAGGGTAACTGGGTGATTCAATGGAGTGCCATGATGAGTTGGATAGACTGCCATAGCAAACTCAACAGATAGAAAATGAAATCATATCACAATAATAACTATAATAATTAGCTCATAGAGCGAGGCAGAATCGTCCACACCACAAGGAATAAAGCGATGACTAAGTGATAAAGATGCTTATAATTCGATGATATGTGATATAGATGCATAATATAACTTATAACTACATTCTCGGGGATCTGTACATTTTGAACATAACGAACTTTGGGGAAAAACTCCAAACCTTCTCCTATGTAAAGCCTTTTGCGCAATATCCGAGTACCTATCTTCATCTGTACGGTATGAACTGAAATTTGAGAACCTAACCCCAACCACTATCCCACCTTACACAATTCAAAGCCCTGAGTCTGTACCTAACATTGTTTATAGTGAGCGATGGCCAAAAGCTATTCAGTTCTTCACTGATTGATCCCTAATGGACGGGAAAGGAGGATCAGCATATTACTCGTATATTAACTGTGACGTCGGTGCTCAACTCAGATTGGCCAACATCACTTTCATTTACACAGCCGATCTTGATACAATTCACGAAGCGACGAGATTTACTGCGCAGTTTAATACAGATCAGGATAAACACGTGATCCTTCTGCCAGACTCACCAAGCGCCCTACCAAAGCTTCAAAGTTTCAACCTCGGGTAAATTATAAACTTTATGGAAAACGAAATCATTAAATTAGATTTTGAGAGCTTCGGGAAGGCGATTTGTCTGATGTGTGTGATGAGTCACCCTGGATTACATAGGAATGAATTGATTAGTACGCTAAAGGGGTCTCAAAAACGCTCACTAATCGTCATCCAAGCTTCGAAGTACTCCCAAGTAATCAGTAACTGTTACAAGCATCTAGCGCATGTCCCATGTTTTAAACTCCCCTTCTCCATTTACTAATACTACAATTTTACACGAACGGATCAAAGGCTATATACTCTTCCTCATTTCACCCATATCCTTTTTTTTTCTTTTTTTACAGCGAATTGGGATAAACCACCTTCCCGTATTCCACAAAGTGAAATCTTTCATGTCCTCTCGGAGCGCGATATACCGCCTGACGGACGTAATAAACTCGGGAAAAACAACTTTTCGGATGAAAAAAAAAAAAAAAAAACTTTCCCTACCACACAAAAGACCTCAAACGGGATACACGACGCACGAATATCCTCGAGAAAAATAATAACGGGCGTTGTATCTTTCCGCGTAAAAAAAGAGCGGAAAAAAGGGGCCCGAATGAACAATAGTTAAAACCATCGTGAGTTCGGATAAATCACTCCAACCATCCGTATATTTGAGCCTGTCGAGAGAGACAGTTTGAGTTTTCCGCGTTCTAGAGGGAAATACTATTCGTGTTTTTTAAAATGATTTCTCTACTTCGTTCGCGGTTTCCCTTCTCCCACCTACGCCACTCGTAGTCATTGAAGTTTTCAGTTCTGTATTATTTTTCCCTTTTTACCACTAGAGATCAAGACACATTTGTCATTTACCTCGACGAGGTAGCGATGATGATGGTGTAAGCGGGGGAGGAATATTTCCTTCGTCTCACTGAATCGTTTTAATGACGCGGCTTTTCACTACTTCTGCCCTTTGACGGCGGATTCGTTTCGTGTACGAACGAAAGTACTTGTTTTTAATCAAACGAGATTCATTTTTTATTTGCGGAATATTGCAGTGCGATTCTGACTCTTTTGAAATTTATGGTGAGTTATTTTCTCATTTTTGTGGCCACAGTATCGTCACATCAATTACGGCTCAACCGCATTCGCAACATGAACTAAACCTAATAGTTTTTCCCAAGATATAATGTTTTAGCTATTGAAGAAGAATGGTTTAGCTATTGAAATGAAGCTAGTGCAATGGCCCGGAAAATTTTTAAATCAAATTTTTTGAAATATTCCTTAATTGAAATACGTTTTGAGGCATTCTGAAACGTTTCCTGAAGTTTGTGATTTTTCATTATAGCACTGAAAACAATCAAGCTGCTCATCCTCAACCTGCTGCTTCTATCAGGAAGACCCCCGAAAGCGTTGGCCCGGGCCCGGACAATTTTCATCCCAAAAAAAGGGTTAAGTGGGCCTGGAGGCTACCGCCCGATATCTATATCGTCTGTTGTCTTCCGCCATTTCCAAAAAATTCTGGCATCTCCCCTCCAAGCAGCTGGTGTTGTAGGTGACGTCCAGAGAGCATTTCGGCCAGCGAATGGCACAGCGGAGAACCTTACAGTTCTCCAAACTGTCATTTTGCTGGCCCGTATAAAGAAACCGCAACTCTATCTTGCCGCTCTGGACGTCGCCAAGGCATTTGACACCCTTAGCCATTTTACCCTGACCGATTGTCTTCGTGGTGTCGAGGCACCAACTCGTTTAATTGAGTATGTTGCTCACTTATACCACGAAGGCGTGACAGTGCTCGAGGCACAAGGCAAGATGTCAAGGGATGTTGTCATTGAGCACGGGGTACGCCAGGGGGATCCTCTGTCGCCATTTCTCTTTAACCTGGTCGTGGACAGGGCCTTGGGTAAGCTGCCAGCTGAAATAGGGTTTGATCTCGCCCCTGGGGTGCGGGTAGATGCACTGGTCCCGTCGAGTCGCCAGCATCAGGTGAAGGTGGTGGATGAGGAGTGTTTTGTCATAGGACAGTCACCCATCCCCATCCAATCTGTACTGGAGGTTTGGTGGTATCTTGGAGTTGACTTCATGGGTGTGGCCACCATTGCTGCAAGCCATGTGGACCTTGGTGGAGCACTAGCTTGTATTACAAAGGCTCCATTGAAGCCACAGCAGAAGCTGCACCTGCTCCGCACGTACTTACTGCCAAAGCTTACCTATGGGCTAGTCTAGCAGGCCCGCACTGCTACTGACCTTGACTTTGTCAGACTGCAGTTGTGGTGCGACCGAGCAACACCAACTGCTCCCAAACCCAGCTCATCTGCTGAGTTCGCTGCTGCACTACATGAGTCAGTAGATGGTAAAAAACTCCGACGGTGCTGTGAATCCCCCATTTCTTCCCAGTGGGTGGAATGGGCTTCAGAGGGCATTGGGGCCTGCGACTACTGCCGTTTTCATGCCGTCCGGGTGGCTACACTAGCCACCTCAGTGAGGTGTTTTTGAGAAGTAGTCGCGGGACAGTTGACACCCTTTGCCGTGCCTGTCGGGGTAAAAATGTGAATCTATATCATGTGGTGCAGCAGTGTCCTGTGATTCGGTTGCCAAGCAGATAGCAGGTGCTTTGTCATCTAGCGGTTGGGATCTTGAAAAGGAGTGACTATACCACATGCCGAGTGACCGGGGCAAGAAGCCAGATATCGTTGCGATCAAGCCCGATGGGTCTGCCATAATCCTGGATGTCCAGGTTGTCAGTGGCAGGTCGGACATGGAGCAGACCTGGCGGGCTAAGAAAAGTAAATATGATAGAAATGCTCTGCGTCAAGCAATATCTGAGCTAAAAGGAGTGGCACTTAATAACATCAAGGTCATTGTCGAGACCGTGTCATGGCGCGGGGTGTGGTGCGGGAAAAGCGCCACGGAGTTACTCGAGTTGGGCATCTCGGAAGGAGTACTCCGTGGTATCACTACCCGCGTCCTGAGAGGTTCTTAGTTGAACTGGTGGTCATTTTATAGGAGCACTTCCTTTCATCCCATTCTTCCTCCTCGTCCTGCAACTTCCCTTATCATTACAGCCGGCGTCGGGTAAACCTGGACGTCCTCCCCCCTTTTTTATTTCATTTGTTTGTTTTTCATTTTAATGGTGTGCCCCCTCCGCCTTGAGGGGAGTTTGTAAAAAAAAAAAGTGTGTGTGTGTGTGTATGTGTGTCATTCCAGACGAAAACTCTCCTTAGGATTGAGATAAAAATCCCGTTCGTGCGCCAAAAAATCAAGCTTTCCGAACAAAAGGGTGAGTTCGTTGGTCAACAATTTTGAGTACATTAAATTGGTCAAATATATAAAAAATTTACTCAACAAATCACACAAAAAATAGCTAAAAACGGCCAAAAATCGTTCAATTTGTAATTTTAGTAGAGCTCCAGTCAAAACAAAACTATCAACAATTGACTAAGACAGTAAAAAAATTTTGCACAAAATTATGCTGAAAAACATACTTAAATTTCATTAATATTTGCTGAAAAATCTATAAAAACTGCAAAAAACCGAAAAATCCAAAATCTTTTTTTTAAATCACGGAATTTTATGTAGTTTGATATTTTCGCCATAAAATTGGCTTTTAACAATTTCTTTCAACTGAAATTGCTCAAATTTCAATACAGTTTAACATAGATATTTCTAAAAAATTTGCTCATACGATCATGCTGCATGACTGGAACTATTTCATATTGCAGTGCGATTCTGACTTTTTGAAACATTATGGTCAGTTATTTTCTCATTTTTTGGCCACAGTATCGTAACACGTATTGCGGCTCAACTGAACTGAGCTCCAGCCTATGACTTGTCCCTTCGGGAGGTGTCACATAAGATCAACTCATACATATATAAATATATTTATATTATGAAAGTATAATTCCCCACATTTATATATTTATCTTATAAATATACCAATTATTGGGAAAAATGTATTAATACATATAATAATATTATAAATCCAATGATCATATATGCTATGGACAGATAGCTGAGTTTGATCCAAGGTCAACTCATACATATATATAAATATATTTATAACACATGGTGTGAGCCGCCACTCCCTGATGCTGATGATATACCGGCTAGATCCTATCTGAGGATCCATGCCAACCTCAGACTAACAGAGGAATGTGCTCTCCGCTCATCGGCAATGTCCTGACCGTCCAATAATCTTGATACACTTGGCATTATGTACTTCTAAATTCGGTATCAATTGTGGTATAGTAACAAGGTCGCATGTAGAAATCATGACCCCTTATAGTCTTCCCTCTACTCTCCTAACTCTCAATTACAGATCGCCTCCATAAAGCTATTCAAACAAATGTGGTGAACCCAAAATAATTATGTACAATGGGCTAAACATCTTGGCCTAGTAGCCAACAGTAAGTTCTAAAATTGAATGATCTTTGCAACCTCGGGATCGGCTGAAGCAAGTATTGAATCAATCAATACGTTTTTAATGTAAGAACCAACAGAGCAATACAATCGCCATGTTAGCGAATATATTACAAAACATATAAGAAAATACAAAAATTAAAAATACGAGTGCACTCAATTTGATAAAATGTTCCCACGATTCCTACATTAGAATAACAATAGCAAAACGGAAGGAGTAGTTCATAAAATCACAACTTTATGGTGAGGAAGTCCGAAGTGGTATAAAGTTCTGTGTCGATAAATAAGTCTTTTAGTTTTCTGGAAAACAGCCTTGTAGACCAATGTCGAAATGATTCGGGTAAAAAATTGAAAAACCGAACACCATTGTGGTGTATACTTCAAGCCCGTTGTTAGGCGTGCAGCAGGAGGTCGAAAATCATGACAACGCCTAGTTTGGTAGTCATGAACTTCGAAACCACTTGGCAACTTACCCAGATTTTCTATGTACCTCTTAAAAATCCTCTACAGCTCTCATGGTATCCTAAATTGAACAACCTCCTGATGGATAATTTCTGCTATTTAAAAATTGCATTAGAATTAGTTGAATTTCCCCACAACTCAATAATATATGACGCTCGACTCATGAAGAGAGCGAAAAAAGCAGTGCGCTGGAAAGGGAAGGATACTGCTGCAGAGAGACTGCGCAGAGTATAGTAGCTAAATGCTGGCAACCGACCGTGGAGCGATGCTGCGAGCGTAGAGTCTAAATATGGAGTTCCAAGATGAACGGTTATCTGAGACCCAGAAAATTCGCCTAAGTCTCAATTGGACCGTTTAGATGAAATCGTAGGTCCTGAGTTCTATTGTCATTGAGCCTCAGCCAATTTACATTACACCATTCCTTGATGAGTGCATTGCAGGATTCAAGCTCATCGTCAAGCGTCCAACTATAAAAATCGTTCGAGAATCTGTAGGTAACACTTATCTAGTAGACCAATCAGGTACATATTTCCTCCAATTCTCATTAAAAAACTTGGGACTTCAGAAAGTTCAATCAATGCCCGCTTCTGAACTTTTCAACTGGAAGTGTCTGACTTTGTACTGGTAAGCAATTGAAAAGACGAGTCCCCATCTGTACCGGATCACTTGTCAACGTTGTTGTACGTCGAGCCGCAGGTGGGCGTAAATTATTATTGCCTCTGGTGGGATATTGATGAAAATCATTACCTCTCATGATTGAGTCGGTATGCTCCCGAACGAACAGAAGGGAATTAAGAACATAGTAACGTGGAATTGTCAGAATCCTGAGGTCTCTAAAGTGACTACGGCCGCTCTGACCCCAATTCAGCCCCCTCAAAATTCGAACTGCTCTTTTTTGAAGGTTAAAAACCTCGGCAGCTTGACAGCAGTTTCTCCAGAGCAAAATAGAATACGTAGCTCTGCTGACGAATCAGGCAAAATAAACTGAAAGGAGAGTTGTGGGGGATACTGAAGATAACAGACGACGCAGCGAGAAAAGCACCGAGGCGAGCTTGAGAACAAGATGTTGGCAATGTGGCAATCTATTGTCAATGACAACTCCCAAAAAGGTAACGTGCTGCTCAATTCTTCCATTGAGTCAGAGGTCTAATGATTGGGTCTTGTCTTCATTCAGTATCATTGAGTTAGCTAAGCACTGCTTAACGACTTCATTGGCGCCAGTAATATCACTATCCGAATACTGGCTTACTTACTCATTTATATTAGAAGGTAGGAATCGCTTCGTGCAATCCAATTAATCAACATCCACCCTTCTTGGCAGGTAGGTGCTGATGAAGTTGCCTCTCCTCTTGTTTGCGATCACGATAGCACCTGCTCTACTTGCCCTCGCCTACTCAAGCTAGAGAACGGCCCTTTTGAACTAAGCTCGATAAGTGCTTCCTTATCTTATCTCCCTTTACTCTGCGCGGCCTTCTATGCCGCAACTCTTAATTAGGTCGTATGTGTCGGGACAACATCCATCATGTTTGGTACAGCAAACCTTCCCTCACGCACACGGCTTCTTGCGGGGATGTGAATAGCACAGCAGCTTTTCGAGTGTTTGATAGCACTAATTAATCACGTTTAATTGGGTATAGCAAGAATGTATCATGTGCGAAACAGGTCACTTTATCTCTGTTAAATCGTTATTCTCCTAATTCTACAATATTAGCCATTATAATATACACTGATTTGGCAAACTGCATTGGAAACTTGGAGCACAATTTATTAAACTCTGGCATCACTTCGCAATAGGAATTTTTGTACTTCTCGTATTCATATTCTCGTATACGAAAATAGCCTCTCCGAACCGAGAAAAGGTTTTCGTTACGAGACGACAACATGACCTTTTTCCAATATAACCCTAACTTGGCAACCAAAACGCAGTTGTTATGGACACACACATACATATGTCAGTATGGACACACCCGACGAAATAGCCTGACTTTTGCCGCTTTCGTGCTATCTTTCGTTGTTGGTTTAACCTTTGTATTTGTCTTTTGTTCGTGTTTTGACATGGATATGTCTTTGCTCTGGGGGGTCAACCAAACATTTTCGTCACGCAAAAGTTGATGTCACAATTTCTAATGATGTTCACGTATAACCCAGCCGTTGCTAGAGGAACTTCCGTAGTTTTCATAGCACAGAAATCGTTCGCCACTCGTTGGAAAGCGCTTGATTTATGTGATAAATGTTCACATCTCAAGCTACCAATTTCCCCCTCCTTACGTACCTGGCTACATTCCTAAACTAAGTTGATTGGACTATAAACAATTTTCGTTTAGCGGAAACTAAATAGAGAGTTTTTGTATTTCTCGTATTGTTATTTCTCGTAAACACGAAAACAAGCTGTTAGAGCAAGCGCGGTGAATGCTAACCTTTTTCCGTCGATTTCTCGTAGCGTTTTCGTAAGCCCGAGAGGAAGAGAACTCTTACAGAGACGTTAACGTAACTCTTGTTCACTGCTCAAAACTCAATTGTCACAGTAGACAACTTCCAAAATATAACATGAATTAAGAAACAACAACCACTTACCTCTACATCATATGAAAACGATTCAGCCGTGAAGGACACGAATCTTTAAAACGTGTAAAATGAACCTTGAAGCAAAATCTTGAAAATGAAAAAGCTGAAATCTTCGAAAAAACGTCGAAAGCAAGAACAAAATGCCATTAATGCCTTTATGGTTGAGGTGCGGGGAAACTATAAAACCCCGTATTGTATTCTAGAGCCACTCAGCTGATTTGGGATCGGTCAGTTGTGTTCAGAAGTCCCTCAAGGGCCCACATACCAAATCTCAGAATCGTGGGATCATTAGGGAAAAAACTGGATTCTAGATCCACTCAGCTGATCTGGGATCGGTCAGTTGTGTTCAGAAGTCCCTCAAGGGGCTACATACCAAATCTCAGAATCGTGGGATCATTAGGGAATCTCCGCGTAACGCTCTCCGCGTGACGCTCCCCCGCGTGACGCTTTTTCATTTATGTGCCATAGTAAAGACATAAAATGTCAATAACACGAAAGAAAGACAAATACAAAGGTTAAACCAACAACAAATCACGGCACGGGGAAAATTCAGCCGATTTTGTCGGGTGTGTATGTGTATCCACGCCTACTGCATGAGAGTTGCTAAGTTATTCTAGAGTGTTATCCTAGAGGAAGGTCAAGTTTTCGTCTCGTAATTATGATTCCGAAAAAGCTGAACACGAGTAAAGCTGACTCTTCCCGTTCCGAAAAGCGTTTCCACGTTACGAAAACCTCTTCTCGTTTCGGAAAGGCCATTTTCGTATACGAGAAAATGAATACGAGGAGTACAAAAACTCTCTAATAACGTCTGTATTGGAGAAATAACTTTAACAGTATTTATATATGCTTTTTGTGCCTCCAAGAATAATAAAATGAATTCTTTATCCTTCATTTCGTCGCCTACAGTCCAAAGTAGGATTTGTTTACAACTCTCGAGGACAACCATTATGAAATTCCCAATCCAAGACATATCTATGTAACATGGTATCTGCTTGTAAAGCAGATAGTGGAACTCGTTAACGAGTTTAATTTAGTTGATTTCTTCAAAGTGCTCAGTTTTGAACAGTTTTTTTTTTTTTTTTTTTTTTTCCCCGCACCTAAACCAGAAGGGTAATTAGTGGCATTTTGTTCGTGCTTTCGACGTTTTAACGCGACGATTTCAGCATTTTCATCCCAAGATTTAGTTTCAAGATATGGGCTTTCAAGATTTATTTTACATGTTCTAAAGATTTGTGTTCTTTCTTCATGGCTGAATCTTTTTTTGTATGATGGAGAGTTCAGATGTCTTTGTTTCTTATTTCACGTTATATTTTCGAAATTGTCTACTTACTGCGAGTTTTAAGCAGTGACTTAATACAAGAGTCACGTTAACTTCACTATAAGAGTTCTCTTTCACTCGGGCTTACGAAAACTCTACGAGAAATCAATGCGAAAGATGTTAGTATTCAACGTGCTCGCTCCAACAGCTTGTTTTCGTGTTTACGAAAAATACGAATACGAGAAGTATGAAAACTCTCCAATATCTATCGGTGAACCCGGAAATAGCCAATTTCAAAGGAGACGCTTATTCCTTTAATCACATAATATTCATATACTCTTCAAGCAATATTTGGAGATTATGGATTGGTAATTTTCGAAGCATTTTATTGATCCAGGTAGTGATGTCACTGCTCATGCACAGACATGAAATACTCGCCACAATGACACCTTCCGACACGCATCTTTCTCAATTTCATCAGATTCTAATGACATTTTTAGCGATTGAAGAGAAACGGAAGCCGGTTCGAACCTAAAATGAGAAACTTCGTATACTGATTTACCTCAGACAGGCAGGTACGGAAACAAAATTCATCAGCAAGCTCTGAAACTCAAAAAGGAAGGGGAAATTGATTTTGGAGGGCACACATTTTTTCGACTTCGATCACAAACACAAAGCTTCCCCACCTTCCCCACCCCACCCCCTTTTTCTTCCCCACCTTCGGTACTGAGGAAGAAAAAATCGGGGTTCCTATTTAACAACGTCTGCCAAGTTGAGTGGGCAGTATAGCTTCCTCACATATTGTAAAACGGAGGTATAGAATTAGCTGAAGAAAAAAGTGCGAGTCGAAATGATTAATAGGTCGGCGTTATAAGAAATTAACAGACTGTTAATCTCACGGCAATGAAATTTATAGGGGAACGTGTAAGAACTAAACCGCACAAATCTTGAGAATTTAATAAAAATCGGTCCATTAGTCTTGGAGTTTCGTCCGTGTCGATCAATTTTAGTTTTGCGCTTTCGATCTAGTTATCACTCCACCAATTACGATTTAATTCGTAGGGAATCTCTCCATGTAGTGATGACTCCATCGAAATGTTGCCTGTGTATATCGTCGTCTGGCTCGAGCAGTGGCACGGCGAGGTCACTGGTCTGAGCGGAGTGGATAAAGAGAGTGGAAGTGGGACCTTTTCCCGGTTGATATTTTCGTGATCCACCTTCCAAGGAGGGACCGAGTAGTGGTCAATTGGGTAGCCACTGGCCATACCCTTCTTACTCACATACACCTGCTATATTCAGTAGCTCGAGATGTTGTGTGTGGAAGATGTGGGGGTGATTTGTCTATCCACCACTTTTTGGAGGACTGCCCAACCCTCATGGACCTCAAGGTCCAGCATTCACCCCCTCAGTGAGTGGATGTTCTGTCAGGACCAGACAAGGTCCAGTCCCTGTTGGTGTACCTGAAAGCCACTGAGCTTTACAACGAACTGTAATATTCTGATCTGTTATATATTTATTTATTTATGTACATCTAGACATTCATTTATTCAACTAAGATGTATAGTATTTATCATTATATATATATATATATCAATAGTATTTATGTGTTTGTAAGGATCACCTAGTCGTAGTTTAGTTTTTATTTCGGGGTATTTTTATCCGCTGAAGGAGTTACAAAGCGGTCATCGCTGCATCCCTTGAGGCAGAGTGCGGCGATGCCTCGTTTTGTGGGTTATTATTATTTCTCCCCCACCGATTTGCCAGTGGAGTCCGTGATGGCAATCCGTTTAGTGACGGCCAGTCAGCATGACTCCCCTTAGAATCGTGCCCGTTGCAGTGTTCTTTTGACACCCCTTTTTGATTGCTGCTAATGACCTAAAAAATTCAATTGCTGCTAAAAAAAATCGTAGGGAATTTTTTCTGGAACATATACCTATCTACTCCCCGGGTTTGAACGAAATCGGACCCATAGAATATAAGAGATCAACATAAAAATAAGTTGACGTTTGCGCATGCGCACAGGCTAATATTTATGTAACACATGTGGCTACGTGCTATCCCTCTAAATCTCTTAAATTTCATAAAAATCGTGCCATTGACTCGGAATTTACCCTGTGTCAATCAATATTAGTTTTGCGCACGCGCAATGGTTAATACTCTACTAATTCCGAAATAATTCATAAGGCATTTTTCCAAAACATACACCAAACTACCTACCGAGTTTGAACGAAATCGGACCGACAGATGATGAGAAAACGACGTTATAAGAAATTCTCGTGCACAACAACAATGCACAGGCTACTGTTGAGTCGACGGAATTGGAAATCATAGGAGACCTTCTAGGAGCTAACCCACACAATCCCTGAGAATTTCCTCGGAATCGGACTGAAACTTGGCATAGTTTTGGGGGTGACAAGGATTCACCACAGACAGACAGACACGGAACCGAAATATTGATCAGCAAGCTCTGAAACGCGAAAAGCAAGTGGAAATTTTGATTTCGGAAGCCACACATGTTTTCGATCAATCACGAACAGAAAGCTTCGCTACCTTCAGTAGTGAGGAAAGAAAACACCAGCAAAAAGTTCCAGTCTTGCAGCATGATTTTCGAGCAAATTATCGTAAATTATCGTAGAATTTTATGTTAAATTGTTTTGAAATTTGAGCAATTCGAGTTCGAAGAAATTGTTAGCCACCAATTTTGTGGCGAATAAACTCGTTTTAAATCATATTCTACTATTCAATACAGCTTTTGGGTATTTATCAATTTTTTAAGTAGATTTTTCGGCAAATATTAATGAATTTGAAGTACATTTTCCACCATAATTTTGTGAATAAATTTTTTAATGTTTTAGTTCATCGTCGATAAACTTCTTTCGACTAAAATTCTGATAAAAATATAAATTTAACGGTTTTTAGACGTTTTCAGTCATTTTTAGCTAATTTTCGTCGAAAATGAAGCTCTTGCAATGGCTCGGAAATTTTTAAAATCAAAATTTTAGAAAAATTTCTTTGTTGAAATCCGTTTTGAGGCATTCAACGAATCCTATATATATATATATATATATATATATATATATATATATATATATATATATATATATATATATATACTTATATATATATAATTTATTTATTCATTTATTTATTCATCTATTTTTTATTCATTTATTTATTTATGTGCCATTCCAGATGATAACTCTCCTTAGGATTGAGATAAAAATTCCGTTCTTGCGCAAAAAAATCAAGCATTCCAAATCGAAAGGGTGAGTTTGTTGGCCACCACTTTTTGGGCACATTAAATTCGTCAAATTTCAGAAAATGTACTAAAAAATCACTACTGCTAAAAAGCTTTCAATTTATATTTTTTGGTAGAATATTGCTCAAATAAAGCTTATCAACTGTAAAATAGAACATTTAAAAATTCATGTACAAAATTACGCTGAGAAATGTACTTAAAAGTTATTTGGATTCGCTAAGAAATCGATAAAAGCTAGAAAAAAATCTTAAATTCAAAACCTCTATTTGAGCAGTAGACTATTATTTAGAATAGGTTTTCTCCCATAAAATTAATAGTTAACAATTCCCTTGCAGTCAAAAAGCTCAAATTTCAAAACATTTCAATATTATACAATACGATCGTAATATTATCGTGCGATCATGCTGCATGACTGGAATTTTTTGGTGTCTTTTTCAACACATTTTTGAATTTGGAACAATGAGCTCAAAAAGTGTTAGCCAACGAACTCATCCTTTCGTTTGGAAAGCTTGATTTTCTGGCGCAAGAACGGAATTTTTATCTCAATCCCAAGGAGATTTATCGTCTGGAATTTATAATATTTACGTATTTATGAATATGCAACAGAAGAACGCCTGTGAGGAGCTGGAGAGATTGGCCTTTCTTTTAGTTCCCAGCGCCATCCGGAGCGCCCCCACAGCAGGGATGAGTACCTTGCTGCGCCTACCGCACCTGCAGCTAATGGTACAGTCCACAGCTGCAAAGACGGCACACAGACTATTGGCCATGGACGAATGGAAGGCAATAGACTCCATAGGACATGTCTTACTGGCTGTCAGGATAGATGTTCTCTACATGAGAAGTGACCAAACTGCCCCGGTTTACGACTTTCTTAAGAACTTCAAGGTAAAGATTACTAGAAGGGACGAATGGACGGGAGTCAGGCCTCCTAATCACGCTGGGGATGTGGTCATCTACAGAGGTGGCTCCAGGATGGAACCAAGGTCTGGGGCTGGTATATTTGGTGGGAGATCACACCTAGAGGCGTCATTTCCTTTGGTTGAGTACACCACAGTATACCAGGCAGAATTATTTGCAATAAGGGAATGTGTGGCAGAGAATCTGAGACAAGGAATGAGAGAGAGAGAGGAGTATTCTCATTTCTCAGATACCGAGGCAGCCCTTTAAGCACTTGCAACTCCTCAAACTAGGTCAAGACTCTTGAGGGAGTGCTGGGATGTACTAAATGCCCTGGGAAAGGACAACAAGATCACCTTGGAATGGGTTCCCGGGCATACTGGAGTGGTAGGAAACGAACGGGCAGACCAGCTAGCAGGAAGGGGGGCCTCAATGCAATTCATTGGGCCGGAACCCGTCCTGAGTATAGCAAAATGCTGGATAAAAACCGCTTTGTGGGAATGGATAAGGAAGGAACACAAACGGCTCTGGGATAACACCCCAGAACAGAAACATGGAAAACTGGTAATGAACGCACCCTGCCACCGTAGGAGTACAGCCGCCCTAAATCTCTCGAGGAGAAAAATAAGGCCCAATGCACACAGGACGGGCGTGTGGCGAAGACGTGTCACTGACCAGGCACGAACGTGGCGGTGACGTGACCCACGGAATGCACACAGAAGGGGCGGGACAGTGGCGAGAAAGGACGTCAGTAATCAAAAGGTTTCGTGAAGTACAACATGGATTTTTCATCAAGCAGTGACGAAGATGATCAAGATGTGCTGGATTTGGTGTACTTGGCTGACCTGAACCAAAAAAGAGGAGATATTGGGTTCAACCATTGTGGCTGAAGAAGGGGAAAACCGGTGGAACATTTGATGTTATGCGTGAGCTGAATATGTACCCAGATTGGTTTTTCAGGCGCAATTTTCTGCCAGGCCTGGTCTTGGGCGTTCCTGTTGCAATAATCCGCACGATTGTAATAAAATAAAACGGATTTTTTCCAATTTCTTCGCGAAATTCAATGTTGAATTCAACATCATCCCGCATTTTTATTGAAGTGACGAGTGGCACGGAACTGGCGCGACCCTTCTCGAACGCCACGAGAGACGGCGAACGGACGTGGCAGGGGCGAAAGGGCGGCTGCCTGCGCCACGTCCGTTCTGTTTACATTGAGCCATTTGTTTACATGGAAAGACGCGGAAGTGACTATGGTCGGCGCCACGTCTTCGCCACGCGCCCGTACTGTATGAATTGGCCCTTGACTCTTGGTAGGAATGGTGGATGGGCACATGTGCTTCAGGAAACATCTGCTCAGTATTGGAGCCTACACAGGTGATCCAGTGTGCAGAATGTGCGAAGTGGAGGAAGAAGCCGCCTCTCATCTTCTCCTTGAATACCCAGCACTCGAAGCAAAATGATTCAGAACCTTTGGAACTCTTGACCCAAGGGAGACAGCACCAGTAGACGACCTTATCGGGGGAATTCCCAGTCTGGTGGAGGAGCGGGAACATTTCAATATTATACAATACGATCGTAACATTATCGTGCGATCATGCTGCATGACTGGAATTTTTTAGTGTTTTTTTTTTTTTTTTTCAAGACATTTTTGAATTTTTAACAATGAGCTCAAAAAGTGCTAGCCAACAAACTCATCCTTTCATTTGGAAAGCTTGACTTTTTGGCGCAAGAACAGAATTTTTATCTCAATCCCAAGGAGATTTATCGTCTGAAATTTATAATATGTATAAATGTATACGTATGTATAAATGTATAAATGTACGTATGTATAAATATATACATATATACTCGTATTTAAAAAAGCATTAAACTCAAGGATTCGTTTCAAAATGTCTCAAAACGGATTTCAATGAAGAAATTTTTCGAAAATTTTGATTTTAAAATTTTTGGAGCCATTGCAATAGTTTCATTTTTCAAGAAAATTCGCTAAAACCAAACCAACTTGTGTCCGTCACGACTGCCTTTACAGAAAAGAAAAGCGAAACGGTAAGGTCTTTATTTACGTGCTCTACCTCGAGCTTCTCATGTTCGGAGTCCCATCTGCAGGGATTCGCTATCCTACTTCCCTCCATAAGTTGAGAAAGTGGGAAGGCAGGAATCCCGTATCAATATCTCCATTCCAGTAAACAGGCGAAAATCGAACAACGACGAAACGATTGGCTGGTGAAGAGCTCGAGAAAAAGCGCTACGACCACGATAGGATGGCAGAGGAAACGAAGAGGTCGACATTACCGCCAAAAAGGTAGCGAAAGTGAGAGAAAAGGACGAAGAGGTTGCAAAGATGAAGGGTTTTCTAGAGGAAGTAGTGGAAGAGGAAAAGACGATAAAGAGAGTGGAAGAGGTGGAGGAAGTTGTAATGGTGTGGGCCCCCGAAAGGGCGGGAGAGGGGAAAACGGCTGAAGGCATTTTCGGAAAAGCGGTCCGAGCCCTTCGCTGGGAAAACTTTCTCGAATTCCTCTTTCTGGTCGGACTTTTTTTTCTTTCCCCCTCTCCCTCTTTTCCTTCTTCATTCTTCCTCTTGTACCTAAAGTTACAACGCAATAAGAAGTCGGTCGAGACGGTTTCCATTTCCATTTGACTCCGTTTCGAAAGGTTGAAGCGCATTGGAGGATCCCGAGGGTTTTGGGGTCATCCGTTCAGAATTCAAGAATGATCTGAAACTAAAAAGTTCCAGCCATGCAGCACGATAGTACGCGCGAGTTTTCGTAATTTACCATATTGTATATTGTTAAATCGTTTTGAAACTTCAGCTTTTTGGGTGCAAAGAAATTGTTAACTATTAATTTTATGGCATAAAACGTATTTTAAATAATAATTTAGCTTTATTTGCAGTTTTCAACGATTGTATAGCGAATTTGAATGATACTTTACGTTATTCAGCATAATTTTGTCAATACATTTTTTTTTTTTTTTTTTTTTTCCCTTCCACCAGCCTTCTTACTAGAACTGTGTTACTGGGTAACAGCACAGGGGTTTTTAATCCCTCATCAAAGTCACCGTCTAATAACTTGGTTTTCACTCTAGCAATCCCTAAGTCACCCTTGAAATGCTCAAGAGTTGGTAACTTTGACTGTAATCTAAAAAACGTCCTTTGAACTTGACCTATAATTTCCCACTCCGATGTCGACGTCTCTTCATGAGTTGAAGTGTGAATAACCCCAATTCTAACTGGTTCGGAATCTAATTTAAAATTATTATTTTTTTATTTTTTTTTTTTTTATTTTTTTTTTTCAACCACTTTGGGGGCTGAACAGTGGTCATCACTGTGCCCCTCATTTTTTCCCCCTCCGAGTTGCCGGTGGAGTCCATGATGGCGCTCCTTTTTGGTCCAGGATGTCAGCAGGGCTCCCTTTAGAATCGAGCCACTTCCAGTGTCCCTTTGGACACCTTGTTCAATGCCGCTAATGACCCTTCTAATTGAGGTGCGGCTTAAACCTTAAAAAAAAAACGCTGCATATTATTTCACAAAGGTTTATTATTTTTTCAATTGAGTATGATCGTAGTTTTAGTTAGCTTGCGTACGTCATAAGGCCCGTCCAGACTCCTCGGCGTGTCCTATTTCGAGTTGCCACAACCTATACTTCTATAATTATATACGCATGTTCATATTTCTCGATTTGAGTTCCTATCTATTCAAATAGTTATTGCATTAATAATATCATTATCTAAGTACGTACGAAGAGTCGAGAGGATATGTTATTATATATGCGTAGGTAAAGCATTGGTATTAACACACAAATATGACCTAGAAAAAAACATATATTCATGCCTCGGAGGAACGCCTTACCCACCTCATGGTGCCCCGGTGTATTATATGGGTATAACACGTAAAAGAAATAAATATCCATTCTCCTACACCCCTCTGCTACGCCCCTGGTCACCCCAGCCCCCACAACGTGCCCCCGCTCCTCCTCTCACTCCACCCCCCCCCCCCATCACCACCAACCGTGACCCCCTGCCAAGCGTGCCAGGCGTGCGTGCGTGCGTAAGTCTAACACTCAAAGCCTCGAAAAAAACACTTTTTTGCCCGTTTTTGGCCCATAACATCTATGCGAGTAAAGCGATCGGGATGGTTAAACGTTAGAACCAACTAGACCCCAAATGGAGTCTATATGCGAAAGAACGGGTTTTTAAAGTAAATTCTTTGGCCTTTTATGGCCCGGACGGCGGACGGTGAACGGCGGATGGACATTTCAAATTTGGATTCTACGCACCTTGAAACGTAAAGAGACAAAGTTTGAGGGGGGGGGGGGGGGGTTATAAAAATGTTTTGCTATAAAAATTGTTTGCTACTCGAACCCGAGGTCGTGGGTTCAATCCCAGGCTTGATTTTTTTTTTTTTTTTTCGTGATTGGTGTTCGAATCCCATAATAACGAATTGCATAGCAAATTATATGTAGGCGCGAAGCTCAACCGAAATTCAACCTTTTCCAAGTCAAATTCAACCTTTTCCAAGTCAAATTCAACCTTTTCACCATTATTAGGGAAATGACGACAAATAAGCACAAGCCCTAAATGTAGTACCAAGGGGTCAAGGGGCGGAGCCCCTTGGGAGGCCCGAAGGGCCGAGTATATATATACATTTATATATATTATTTTCCGTTATGCCATATATATATATATATATATATATATATATATATTATTTTCCCATTCCTATGTTCGAATGCAATCAGAGATTTAGAAATGTCCGAAGAAGAGGGTCTAGAACCTCGACAATTTTTAAGAAACCGATTAACCCGAGCTCTTACTCTTACAATTAGTGAATATTTGGAGCGTATTATGTAACATCGACGTATATAGCATTTCCAAGTCAAATTCAACCTTTTCCAACTCAAATCCAACCTTTTCCAAGTCAAATTCAACCTTTTCCAAAACAAATTCAACCTTTTCCAAGTCAAATCCAACCTTTTCCAACTCAAATCCACCCTTTTCCAAGTCAAATTCAACCTTTTCCAAAACAAATCCAACCTTTTCCAAAACAAATTCAACCTTTTCCGAGTCAAATTCAACCTTTTCTAAGTCAAATTCAACCTTTTCACCATTATTAGGGAAATGACGACAAATAAGCACAAGCCCTAAATGCAGTACCAAATACTTCTCTGTGATTGGGGACTGGGATGAAAACAATACTCCAAACGCAGTAGGTAGGTACCTATACATAAAACAAAATCATGTTTTATCAAAAAAGAAATCAACAAGTAAAGGAGAGAGAAGAATTTTTCTTTCAAAGAAATGATGAATTTTTTTTAAATTAGGTATATTTTTTGTTGATTTCTTTTCTAATACAACATGATTTTGTTTTATGTATAGGTACCTACCTACTGCGTTTGGAGTATTGTTTTCAGCCCAGTCCACAATCACAGACAAGCATTTGGTACTACATTTAGGGCTTGTGAGTATTTTTCGTCATTTCCCTAATAATGGTGAAAAGGTTGAATTTGAGTTGGAAAAGGTTGAATTCGAGTTGGAAAAGGTTGAATTTGAATTGGAAAAGGTTGAATTTGAGTTGGAAAAGGTTGGATTTGACTTGGAAAAGGTTGAATTTGACTTGGAAAAGGTTGAATTTGACTTGGAAAAGGTTGAATTAGACTTGGAAATGCTATAGAATAAATTGAATAGCAAAGGGCAAGTCGAAAAAATTGAATGCGTAATATGCAATAATTTGAGTATTTATTAAACATTGGGAAATAATTATAACTAGCAATTGAAACATTGGAATTCAATACCAACTTCAAATTTTCACTTAGAATTTTATCGTTTCTTATCGCCTGGTGGCAGCGTTGCCGATTTTTTCTCTGTGAGACCCGGTGGCGGCGAATGCGACGGCGAGTGCGACGGCGACTGCGACGACGTGGACACTGAGCGGGTGGGGAGGGCGATCTTGGACGTGGACCCCCCCTGGTCCCTCAGCGGCACCTGACTCCGCTCGTTCCTCTTCAGGTCCAGGTTGGACTTCGTTGACGACCGGCCTTTAAGCTCAAACCCTTCGGACGACGGGTGATGGTCCGACGGTTTGACGTCGCCAAAGAGCAATTCGACGATGAGCGGCATCGCCCGTCGACAAACCTTTATTAGTCAGGGCAATGCAACAAATTGTTAACATTCCAAAAAAAACGTTGCAAATTACTACACAAAGGATTAATATTATTTCTGTTATATGTAGATTAGGGTGCTCGCTATTTTGAGAAAGGTGGAATTTTGATTACCACCACCCAAAATTTGGTTTAAAATGTCAAAAATATTACCCCTGAATTTTTTCAGATTTTTTGCATAACAAAAACCTACGCCGGTAGCTCGATTTTGGTTTTTGAAATTCGCGTTTTTCGGCAATATCAGACTTTTGATTATAACTTTTACAAACTTCTGTGTAAAATTGTAAAACTTCGTATTCTTACGTTTTTGGGGTCGCTGAACTCGAATATGCAATCAAAACGAGTCGACAGCAACAAATTTTGATATTTTGGAGTCTCAAAATCGTCAAAAAAGACAATTTTTCAAAATTCATTGTAAAATTATAAAAATTCGCATTCTTATGTTTTTTGAGTCGCTAAACTCGAATTTGCTGTCAAAAAAATCAAAATTCTAACAGAAATACGTAAAATACGAATTTTCATAATTTTACAATGCATTTTGAAAAATTGTCATTTTTTGACATGATTTTGACAATTTTGAGATTCCAAACGATCAGAAGTTGTTGCTGTCAACTTGTTTTGACTGCATATTGTTCAGCCACCCCAAAACCTCAGTATACGAAGTTTCACAATTTTACACAGAAGTTTGTAAAATTTATATTCAAAAGTCTGACATTGGCAAAAACAAAAGCGTATTTCAAAACCCAAAATCAAGCTACTGGCGTAGGTTTTTGTTATACGAAAAAATGTGAAAAAATTCAGGGGTTACTTTTTTGACATTTTAAACCAAATTTCGGGTGGAGGTCTACAAAATTCCACATTTCTCAAATTTTTCCCTAATGTAGATAACCCTCCTACACAGATCATCGATCAACAATTGAATGTGTGTCTAGAAGAAGGGCGTATGCTATTTTTCGCAATTATGATATAAAGGATTTAGGTCGCCCCCCAGAGGTGCAATGGGGTCCTAAATCCTCGACAAAGAGGTAGAGGAGAGTGACAGCATCCCGTCAGAGAGATACCACTCCTACTGCATTAATGAGCTATGTTCGGAGTAGATTGGTTTTCCAGGTCTTGAATCACCCATCCAACGCCAAACTCAGCCTTTCAAGAACACGAGAAGAGGCGTGTGACGCCTGTTGTTTTCCAACGGAGCGACGGCAGCGCTTTCTCTGGGATTCTGACGGGAACTCTGTCACACTCCCCCCTTTAAAGACATACTTGATTGAAGAGCAAGTATGTTAACCAGGTGGAATAGTTTACTGGCTGAGAACCGATGCTCATTAATAAATAGCTGCATTGGCGATTGAGGATGGGAAAAGAGAAATTAAAACAGGATGGATTGTCAATGAATCTTCATATGAAGTATTCATTAGGTAATTAACCCACAATCAAAGATTGGAACAATCGGGAATAAACAGTGGCTAAACAATGGAGACTTATACCTTAAGAAAAATAAAATAGATATAAATTAATAAGCCCACATTGGGGACTTAAATTGGGAACTAAGCCCTGGAAATTGGGAACAATGCCCTTGGATAATTGGGAACAATGCCCTTGAATGATTGGGAACCATGCCCGGGTGTTAGCCGTCCATAATCCTAACCACGCTCTGCTACCATATCAAGGATTTAGGTAGCCCCCCAGAGCTGCAATGGATTCCTAAATCCTCGAAAAAGAGGTAGAGGAGAGTGACAGTATCCTGTGAGAGAGATACCCACTCCTACTATTCATGTGCTATGTTCGGAGTAGATTAGTTTTCCATTGGATCACCCATCCAACCTCAAACTCAGCCTTTCAAGAACACGAGAAAGGCGTGCGACGCCCGTTGTTTTCCAACAGAGCGACGGCAGCGCTTTCTCTGGGATTCTGACAGGAACTCTGTCACATGCAGGAGCATAAAAAATCCAAAATGTTCCAGTCATGGCGAACTAAGAACGTGGTAACCAGAAACTTTCTAATCTCTTAAAGACGCTTTGACGTTTACCCTTCAAAAACCCGTAGCGACCTCAATATTGGTCCGATTCAGGTCTGCCAAGCCTCATTCGATTCAGGGTATTTTCCAAAGTTCGTTTCGAGCAAGTTTTTGCTCAGACCGTTTCCCATTAAAGTACAAAGTAAAAGGCCGTTTTTGCAAACTTTACGTGCAAGATGACATACAATTCATAAGTTCGGCTGTAAGTCAATGAGGAAAAGTCTCATCTAAAATATGCTCAACAGGAACTTAGGAAAGTATTTAATCTTGAGTAGAATTAGCTTTGTCCGACTGATATCAAACCAATATTAACGCCACTAGGTGATTTTGAAGGGCAAAAGTGTGGCCGAAGGGAGGAGTAGACAGGCCCTAAATTAGCGAGATTTTCAATTGTTTGTAATTCGTCTATTTCAAGAGATAATTCAGAGTTTTGAGATCGAATCGTTTTGTTTTTTAAGCTGCACAACTTTGCTGCGTATAAAAATTTCTGTAGGATGTACGGTTTAGGAAATATTGGAGAAAAACCGTTTTGTATTCCACTAATTTTGAGATGGCAGACAAAGATTTTCTCACTCAGAATTGACTAAATTTTCAAAATCTAATCTCAAACCTTCTCCTCAAATGACTACCTATTTTCGGCCCTGGCCCTGGACTAACAGGTTTCGCGAAGAGATGTCAGGAGGCGGCAATTCAGATTGAAAATGGTGACACGGAAGAGTTGGTTATGGGACGAAGTTCACCTAACACAGGCTCATTCCTATGCAAATGAGTGAGCTAAAATCTGTCCTGTTCATCCGAGAAATTTATTGAAATCATGGGCTCCTTCCCGATCAGCTGAGTGAGCTAAATTCTTCCCTGTTCACCTTAGGAAGTTGAAATTTGATGAGTAAGCTTTCTCTGGGGACATTAAGAAAAGATTAAAATGATGGGCTTTCCCCAAATCAGCTGAGTGACCTTAATTCTCTCCTGTTCATTTTTTGTTTACAAAACGCTGCAAATTATTACATAATGGTTTATTATTTCTGAATCAGATAGACAGCTTTAGTAACCAGCATGCTCTGGGGCTTTCGCCAGTCTCTTTTCTAGTATCCACCTCTGTTCTCTCACTCCACCCCCGCTCACCAACCGTGACCCCCTGCCAAGCGTGCCATGCGTGCGCGCGTGCGTAAGTCTAACACTCAAAGTCTCGAAAAATACACTTTTTCGCCCGTTTTTGGTCCATAGCATCTATGCGAGTAAAGCGATCGGGATGGTTAAACGTTAGGACCAACTAGACCGCCAATGGAGTCTATGTGCGAAAGAACGGGGTTTTTAGTCAATTCTTAGGCCTTTTATGGCCCGGGCGGTGGTCTTCTGGTTCAGATTTGTAATTTCTGAGAAAAATTAGAGAGAGGGGCCAGAGTGCTCAAAAATGAAATTTTATGAGAAAGCGGGTTGAACCAAAAAGTGTGGGCTCGAGCACTGGTGATTCCCTCTGTTCCAACCCGAATTTGAGGCACTTCTGTACACATCTGAATTTAAAGAAACAAAATTATATTTCCATGATTGAATCTATTTACAAATTTCGAAGAAAAAGATTGTTTGTGCTTCCGGACCAAAAACTGACATACAATTATTGTTCCCATATGCTTGTTTTGTACAGAGGAATAAATTTAAATTCATTTCTTCACCTGTTCGACGCGGGAATCCAATTGGCAGTCGATCGATACGTCTCGCGTCATATCTGACACGATAACGCCTCCGATATTTT
Source organism: Adelphocoris suturalis (assembly GCA_030762985.1). Taxonomy (NCBI): domain Eukaryota; kingdom Metazoa; phylum Arthropoda; class Insecta; order Hemiptera; family Miridae; genus Adelphocoris; species Adelphocoris suturalis. The sequence goes on from CM061043.1 coordinate 56,803,242, forward strand.
TATCCGGAAGCGTCTCGTTGTCTAATACCATCTGAATTCGCAGCTGAGTCTTCGATTCGTAAACTGCGGATACTTCGCGGAAGCAACTGGAAACGAGTTCTCTCTCTTTCTTCCTACACGCCACTCTAACTTCAGGCTCCATCAGCATGAAAAGCGCTTGAATCATCGAGTTCTTCAGCAGTATTTTGTACTCAGGGCCCTTCTGCTTGCTGAGCCGGTTTTTCACCTACACATTTGCACAAAACTGCCCAAAATCAAAATACAACTAAAAAAGAAACCTGAAGTAAAAAATTAATATATTATATTTTTAAAAAACTTGGGTGGGCTGTATACATACATAGGTACTCACTTATTGTTACATAAACGTATAAAATTAATTGAAAGAATCAATATCAAAATCGATCAAAACGGAAGTTTGTGAAAAAACGTTGTCTGTAATTCCACGAAAAATAAAAAGTTACAATGTTAAATCGATTTCGATCAGTAACAAACAATAAAAAACCTACTTTGTAACCTCTCGATGATAGAATTTTGCCGATTTAAAAAATAAAAATAGTCTTAAAGCACATTACTAGGATCCGTTTAGGACAAAATCAATGTTCAAAATACAAGTGGGGTTTATAAACTGAAATGTTCTTGTGGCTACGAATATTGCTGTCAAATTGGTAGGAAATTCAGGGAAAGAATAGACTAACATTATCCTAAACATTGATTTTGTCCTTAACGGATCCTAGTAATGCTTTAAGACTATTTTTAGTTTTAAAACCTACTTTGTAACCTCTCGATGATAGAATTTTGCCGATTTTAAAACTAAAAATAGTCTTAAAGCAAAGCATTACTAGGATCCGTTAAGGATAAAATCAATGTTCAGGATAAAAGTGAGTTTATAAACTAAAATGTTCTTCTGGCTACGAATATTGCGGTCAAACTGGTAGGAAATTCAGGGAAAGAATAGATGAGCATCAGGAGGATTTCAAGGAAAATAAAGGTAAGTCTACATTTGCTAAACAAGGAATTGGCATACACAACACACAGATGCAGACAGAGAGAGAGAGACACGGAACCGAAATTGATCAGTATGCTCTGAAACCCAAAACGCTGCAAATTATTACAAAAAGGATTACTCGTTATGTATTAGATAGCCCTTCTACGCAGATCGCTGGTCTGTCCCCACCTAATTAGTAAACCCTGGTCATATATAGTAGGTAAGTATACTATATTTATGAGTCAGATTTGGTAAGAAAAATCATTTTTCTGTTTTTGTCGTATTAAATTCTAAATTCAATGCTGAATCGATTCGTGTAAATATGTAGGATGTTCATCTCATGGCAAGTATGGAAAATTTGTCATTTTGCAAAGAAAACCCAATGAAACACGGTCTCCATGTCGTGAAAAATTTATAACCACGAAGAAGACATTTGAAATGAAAAAGTAACACAGAGGTATGAGACAAACAAGGAATAATTGCTAGATTACACCTAACAACACTTGAGCACTAGCACTACTATCACTCTCAAAACGTCAGATGTTTTTCTCGGAACATCAATTTTTAGTATAAATGCCCTGTTTCCTTTGAAACTACTGATCGGATTGGCTTTTTATTGAAGAGTACAGTATTCTGTAATTATGATTACTTTTTTTTTTTTTTTTTTTTTTTTAGAAAATTGGTCATCTTCAAGATACAAATTAACACAGACTCGTGAACGCCCTTACTCGGGGCTTCGCACCTCGCAAATGGGTTCACTGCATTACAGCCAGGGCCAAACAATTTCACGCTTTTTCAGTAAAGTGATGGAACAAATCGACCTATGACTAAGTCATCTTCTCATCAAGTCGAAGGGATGCATACACAGTAGAGGGGAAAGGTTGGTTCTGTGCCAACAAGGGGCAGTTATAGTAACCCGCACTACACATAAATTACATTATCTTACTCCTTATTATACTCGACCATCGTCATGAATATGAACACAACCCACCAACCTATCAATGCAACGTCATCGCAACGTTGAACCTACCAATTTCACGACAATGTAAGGTTCATCGTGACGTTAATGTAACGTAACGTTCGGTATTCAACGTTGAATTTATATTTCTCATCAGGATTTTAGTAAAAAAAAAAAGTGTATCAAAGATAAACTAGACCACTAAAAAAGAAATCCATAAAATTGTGCTGAATAATATACTTAAATTTCATTAAAATTTACTTAAAAACTGTTAAAACCTGCAAAAGGGGAAAAATCCAAAGTCTATTTTGAATAGCAGAATATAATTTAGAATGAGGTAATTTACCGTAAAGATGGTAGTCTTTGTACTGAAGTGCTCAAATTTTAGAACAACGTTCATTACTAATTTAATACGATTTTTTACGAAAATTTACGCATAATATCGTGTTGCATGATTGACACATTTTTCATTGCACTTCTTCAAGAAAGTTTACCTAGTCTTCTTTGAGCAAAAAATCACTTTATCCCATTTAAATTATGTTTTAATAGGAAAATCGTTTACTTAGGGCTGGTTTATCAATCACATTCATCCAACGGATTAGGTAGGATTAATCAGAGGGATAGCGTTATCCTCCAGTTAACACAATTGGGGGTGTTTATCCATCCCTAGTTAACCCTATCTGGAATTTTTATTTATCTGGTCCCTGGACGGCTGGATAACAATTATAACTGGAGAATGAGATAGTTAGGGCTTTCTAACTTCAATCAAGTTCATTTGTCTACAAATTTTGTTTGAATGACAAGCCTTTATTATTTTTGTACCTTCCAGTGGATATATTTTGGGATTTGAATTCAAATAGCAGCGACGACGAAGATTCTATCCTAGGTAGCAGAATTCGGTGAAAGGGAAAGAAGATTGTGTCTAATAAGACCCCGTGTTTTAGTAGATCACTTATTAAAATGGGACGAGTGCGAATTTTTATTGAGGTTTCGGTTGGACAAAGATACCTTTCTTTACATTCTAATGCAGATCGAAGATGAAACTAGGTCCACAATAATTCATTCATAAAACCATTCATCATTTATAATATACAGGTAGGAATATCGCAATTCGTAGGTAATATTGTATTTATTTCTGACTTATAGGCATGAAGCAAACAGCAAAAAGGTAGTGGTTTCTCATTCGCCGAGTATGATTATATGATGGACAATGTTGTGGTAATAACGACAGGCATGAGTTTTTTTTTTTTTTTAAATAGTAGATCAATGAAAAAAATGTAGCTCCATGCGTAAATCGCTCTTATTTTGTGGCCTACCAAGGAGATAATTTTATCCACCAGGTAATTCGGTACTGAAAACAAATCACATCATTTATCAAGAGGTTAGAGATATACTTGGTGTAGCTATCCTGCAGGTAATGAAGGTAATGATAAACCGGCCCTGAGTATCAACAACGCTTATTTACCTCTTCTTTGATTTGCTTGACGACGTCATTTTTCGCTTGGAGATGAGCCAACCTCGACTGATTCACCAGTTTCGTCATGAAAACTCGAAATTCCCGTTCTACTTCGTGTTTCCGTTTGTGGACGATCTAATTTCAAAAGTTCACATTATTTATCAATGGTAGATTGGGAAATTTAACCTATTTTATTTAGTTCAACTTGCATGCTCTCCTTCAACTCCCAAGGAAGTCCCTGGAAGGCAATAACCCTTTGTAAATCGATTAAATGAAATTTTATGACCAGGTAAGCACCGAAGTATAATAACTCTTCACATATGTATAGAACCCTTGCGGCGAGTTGAGTAACAAAATGGAGCCCCTTCACAATCAGCTGAGAAGGTAGCCGATTCAATTCCAATAATAATTGATTATTTATTGACCCACGATGATGAGTGCATTATCGGATCAGAATATTCGATTATCGACATAACCGATTTTGAATGCGTGCGAATCGATACATAATCGTATCTTACGATTATCTCGATAATCGAGTTTTCCATATCTATAATGCAATAGTACCTACCGGAAAATGTTGGATTCAATTTGGAAAACGTTAGATTTTAATCTGGACAAGCTATACTATCTAGCAGCTATTATATATATATATATATATATATATATATATATATATATATATATATATATATATATATATATATATATATATATATATATATATATATATATATATATATATATTTAACAGAGAGCGATATCATTGAATTGCTCCGTGGTTTTTGAAAGGAGATTCACTGTAAAGTAATTCATGGAATAGGGTACCAGAGCTACCCTCTCCACACCATGGTTTAGTATTTTTTTGGGGGGATTAGAGCATTTTAGGGCCATGTTTCGATTATCGAGATAATCAAAAGATGCGATTATTTAGCGGTTCGTACTTATTCGATATTCCACCGTTTTTCAGTGATTATGTATTGTTTCTACTGTTTTTTTAATTTCCATTTTAGGGTTAGGTAAGTATGGATCAACTCAAAAACCAATGGAATGAACTATGTTCGGAAATTTTTTATCGATAGATTAGAATGAACGACAAACATCTTTCTTCAGAGGTACTGCTGAGCGAACAAAACTACTCCCTTAGCATAAAACTGCTGAAAATTATTTTTAAAAACTGCGTGTAAAAACTTTTAAAAGAAGGGTACCGAATAATAGAATATAACTAGTTGTCCGGGAAAAGGTTAAAATCTCGAAAGGAGCAAAATTGATACATAATTGTACCTTCCGCTTTATCTCGATAGTCAAACCTTCCGGCCCTATAATGTACTAGTACCATCTTAATGATGTTGCTGATGTGTGGTCTACCTCCTTCACTTTCCCCCTTTGCAGTATGATTTCTTTCATTTTAAGATATCTGTACTCCTCTTCACATTTGACGTCGATTTCCTCGCATTTCTCCTCTGCCTCCATTAGGATATTCATACACATTTCTCTCATTCCTCTGATCCTCGACGAGGTGACCACCAATCCCTGGCCGAGTGGATTTGTATTCGCCGCCATTTTGTTATATTTTTTACCACTATTTCCGATGCGATGACTCCTAGGAAATTCACTTCCAAAAAATGTGATGTGCTTGGAAAATATCCTTGTAGGTATTAGTTATTTATCAACAGTATTTTTTGTCAACGTGAAAACCGTTGTCAAGGTTATAATTTGAAATAGCACTGGTGTTGATCAATTCTACAAATAATCGTTTACTTTTTTTTTTTTTTTTTTTTTTTTTAATAAATTTTTATTGGCTCAAGATTACACTTTTACGCTATATTGGGTAATACATTTTTCATTAATACATATTTTTAGTTATTTGATCATACTAAATATTTTAATAGATCACAGTTGATTGTACTTACTGAGGTTTCTGTAAAGTTCTTTGTAGACCATTTGACGTCAGAAAAAAATCTTAGTTGAATGGAGCTGCGATTTTATCGCTAATATTGTCCATAAGAAGTTGTTGTTCTCAAGAAAATGTGGAGCACTCCAATATTTTGTGTTGCGCAGTGTCTTCCTCACCACAGTGATCGCAGTCGCTGGTTACATTTCCAATCCCAAATCGTTGAAAATAGGAATTACAGAGGATGTGTCCACTTCGTAATCTGGAAATGTTTTAGCGAATTGTCTTAGAAAATAAAGCTATTGCAATGGCTCCAAAAATTTTAAAACAAAAATTTTCAAACATTTTCTTCATTGAAATCTTTTTTGAGGCATTCTGAAATGATTCCTGATTTTTACGCTTTATATATATATATATATATATATAAATATATATATATATATATATATATATATATATATATATATATATATATATATATATATACCGTAAAACGGGGTTTCTTTGATCTCCTGGGGTAACTTTAGTAAATCACGGTTTTAAAATTCAAATCGCTCTGGCGGGCTCAATTCTGATTCTACCGACCTCCAGCTGGTCTGCTTGTGATCAGAGTTATCCATACAGTGCAATTCATTTTTAGTCCATGGTAGTTTCGGTGGCAACACTGGAAGATTTCGCGCCTTTTTTAGCAACAGCTGATAATGCCTATCTAGAAAACTTCGTCCAAACCTGGGCGTGAAGCCCCTACTGTTTTTGAAGATATAAGTGAGTTATATTTTTGTTCAACATCAATTTAGCAATCATTTCTTTTTTGTTTCATGTCTCTAGTTCATTTCTGTGATTATCTATGAATTATAATGTAAAAAGAAACAAATCTGACTTTATAAGTTCCTACATAAATTTCTGTTCTAGAACCAAAAATTTCAACCATGTATCATGTTTTCTCCTCGATTCCAAGCGGTTGCAATCATGTTCACAATATCAATATTGAGAATGATCACCTATGTGTAAACAATTATTTATATAACCATGCTCATAACTCAGTTTGTTGGACACGCACTTCGCCGTAGTTAACATAATATTGTTGGATAAATCGAGAGCTTTCGAACGAATGGTCAACGAATTTTGTGGGATGAAAAACGACGAAGTACCATTTCCCTAGCAACGACTCGGTTGTAGGCGGAAATCACTGTAATTTTTTTCGTGCGCGGAAAAAAATTGACTCGCAAAATTTGCTAGGACCCCAGGGCTAAAACATGATACATGTTAAAAAAGCGCACTTGACGGGGTAAATTTAATCGTAATGTTTTTGTGTTTTCAGAACAACAGGTCCTTCCCAACATGCCGCGAAAGTATATAAGGAAGTTGTGGTCGCGTAACTATAGAAATTACTCACCCAGTACTCTTTTCAAGGCTGTAGAAGAATGATTAATTTTTTAATGGGTAATTAAGTTCTGAAGGGGGAAAAAAAATTGAACTGACTTCCGACCAAAAACAAATTATTTTTTTTGGTCGAAAATCTGTTTTTTAAAAGTCGGGACGCCTAGTCAACGGGGTTTCTTTGATAAAAATCCCCAAGGAGACGTTTTTCAGCCGAAAATCACTTGTGATCAAAGTAACCCCGAATGACGGGGTAAGTTTGATTTAAAAAAAAATTGTCCCCCCACACCCCCCCATTATCAACAGCGAACCCTTCCAGGTGGCAATTGATAGCTGAGATGTGTAGCTATCGTTTGGTCAAAGAATTGTTCGAATATTCTCAAAAATGGGGAAGTTACAGTCCCAAACATGCTAAACCTGTACCAAAGTAACCCCGGTTTACGGTATATATATATATATATATATATATATATATATATATGTGTGTGTGTGTGTGTGTGTGTGTGTGTGTGTGTGTGTGTGTGTGTGTGTGTGTGTGTGTGTGTGTGTGTGTGTGTGTGTGTGTGTGTGTGTGTGTGTGTGTGTGTGTGTGTGTGTGTGTGTGTGTGTGTGTGTGTGTGTGTGTGTGTGTGTGTGTGTGTGTGTGTCATTCCAGACGATAACTGTCGATAGAATTGAGATTAAAACTTCGTTCTTTCGCCAAAAAAATCAAGCATTTCAAAAGAAAGGATGAGTTCGTTGAACAACACTTTTTGAGCACATTAAATTGGTCAAATTTCAAAAAATGTACTAAAAAAACACTAAAAATAGCTAAAAACGGCTAAAAATCGTTTAATATTTGCTGGAAGAACATTGCTCAAATATTTATGTAAAATTTATGTAAAAAATTATGCTGTAAAATGTACTTAAAATTCATTAAAATTTGCTAAAAAATCGATGAAAACTGCAAAAAAGCTAAAAATTTAAAACCTCTATTTGAACTGGAGATTATTATTTAGAATACGTTTTTTGCAATAAAATCAGTGGCGTAATTTGAGGAGGGGCAGGGTGGGCAGAGCCCCCCCACGATCACAGAGGATGTAGAAGTTCTTCTTGAAAGGGATGCTGCGTGAACAATAATTAATAATTTCACATTACTAACGTCAGTACCAATCACGGTAAGTTCGAGAACGCAACCCGCAAAGCACGCCTGTTATGTGGGTCCAGTTACCTAGCAACTTCAAGGCTAACTAGGAACGCTCCTCCAAGGCTGGTTCCAGGGAGGGCCAAACGCCGTGGATAATATAATTGCCCATAATGCCCATCCAACAGAAGCGAAATAACTACAGTAAAAATAATGGTATGCTGGATACTATAAAGTGAAACAGTGGTGAAATTATGTCGTTCCCCCTCTCCTGAGGGGGGCTGGCCCATCCTCATTTCCCTCTGGGAGCCAAAAGTCATTTTGCCCCTCTCACTGCCCTAACTTTCCCCACCTTTACTGCCCTCCGATTCACGTTCGATTGATCGATTCAATGCAGTAGCATCGATTGCGTCCTTCTTACCATCAATAAGTTTTCTTACTCATAAAAGTCTTCAATTGTCCCTGATTTTTGGTATGAGTCCCAGTAGGAATAACGGTAAAATAAAATTAATAGAATCTTACAAGGACTAAAAAATGTCTGTGCTGTGGTGATTGAAATATCCATAGTCGAATGGAAACGATTGAAAGAATCGATATGTGAACCAACCGATAAATCATTTTACTTCAGTTTGTTTACCTTTGTGAGTCTCTCATAAACGTTTGATGCCCTATATCCTGTATCTTATTCCGTGGTAATTGTCATACAATGTTTAACATGAAAGGAACCGTAATTAGTGTAAAAGTGAGTGCTAAAGTTACGAGTTATGAACCCCTTGGAGGGATACATTAAGATCTACAAAGACGATTGGATTGGAAACGGTAAGTCAATGACAAGCCTTGTGCTCCCCAGTTCATGAGCATTTTCTCATAATAAAGACAGATTTAGTTTGGTAAGAATGTTCTTTTTGTGTCCATCAAAAGAAGGGTTAATTACCTTAATTTAAGGTACGTAAGGTTATGCTGTAAAAATAATACAATGTGTCTCCCTACATAATGATTACTTTTATGTTCATTTTCTCTCGGTAGGTAGGTAGGTACCTAAGACTCAAATTCAAATTAGGTAATTCTAAAGTGATTGTTTTCGTTTAATTTTTTTCAACAATGAACCTTTGCAATAAACTATTTCTGGCATCGGCATCGAGGGAGGCATTTCTCCTCTGCGAAATCAGATGGGTAAAAATACCGATTGTCACTTCAAGGTTCGTTCGGGACAAAGTACAAAATAAATACCTATTGTGCGTCGTACTAAGCATAACGCTTTTTCCCATCTACTTCTTACATTCTCCTCTTCGTTATAATTTATTATATATCAGATTTCCATTGATTTTATATGACCCGGACTTTTTGACAAGGACTTTAAATTTGGATTTTCGGTTTTATGCAGATATAAGGTATAATTTCGGTGATTTTACATTTAATTTGCTAATTGCTAAACTTCTGGTGCAAGTGGCGCACGCGAAAGTATTTTTCCTAAATGGGGGGGGGGGGGGGGGGGGGGGGGGGGGGGGTAACATTTCTGTGGGACACCCTGTATACATGCTACAATGCCCTCTTTGTGACTAGTAGTACCCACCATACACATTTTATACTATAGTTACATATACCTATAATCTTTGGCTGCTGTTGTTGCCCCTCCGTGATAAATTGCTTTGCTACGCCACTGCATAAAATCAATAGTTAACAATTTACTTGCACTCAAAAAGCTCAAATTTCAAAATAATCTAATATTATGTAATACGATGATTTACGAAAATTCGCTCCTACGATCATGCTGCATGACTGGGACTTTTTATTTAGTTTTTATCTTCAGATGGATAAAAGTCAAACCAAGGTTTTGTTGGAAGTGTTGGAAAGAGAGTTCTGTAGTAGGTGCCTGACGGGTAGGTTGAAAAGATTTTGCCACGTTCGTCGCATGTTCTGGTGGATACATTGTTGGTGGATTATTTATTTTTATTTATTTTATTTACTTATTTTTTTTATTTTTTTATTTATTTATTTATTTATTTATTTTTTATTTTATTTATTTATTTTATTTATTTTTTTATTTTTTTTTTTTTTTGCATGGTATCATACAGGAAACTTTCATCAATCATGAACCAGAAAATTAAGAAATTCCTGTACAAAACTGTACCTAAGAATGAACTTTAATTTCATTTTAATTTGTTTTAAAATTACATTGTGAAGGGTGGTTGAAAGATGGGAATTTTATATTGTATCGATGAGGGTTCTATTAATAGTTCAGCCCTTATGTTCTACCCGTTAAGGTTGATGTTACTGACACATCCCCGGTGGATGTATGATTTTTGATCGAAATTTCATAAAGTTTGGTCACATGGTTTCGTAGAGAGGCTTCGGACGGCGGACAGACGGATTATTATTCGATTTTCGAAATCTGCGCATCTTGAACCGCAAACCTGTTTAAAACTCGGCGCTTTGCGCCTCGGCGGGGGGCTCCGCCCCCCTGCACCCCCCGGTTTATTTCTTTTTCCATACTCTGTATGAAATCATAGGAACACAGAATGTGTTTTTGCTTGGTTGCTTGGTTGCTTGGTTGCACGTGAATAATAACAATATTTGGCAATAATAAAATAAATAATTGTTAGACATTTAATTTGGTCTAAAACCCTATAAATATTATATAAATAAATATGTAACTACAAGAAAAATACTATATAAATTGAGAGCTTTCCAACGAATGGTGAACAATTTCTGTGCAATGAACACTGCGGGAGTTCTATTTCCTTACCAACGGCTTGGTTGTACGTGAAAATCATTATAAAAGGCGCATAACGGTTTTTTCTGTCGGTTTTTTGTGACGATTTTTTTTCGGTAGGTCATCGCAAAAACACATTCTGTGTTAAAAAATGGGAGTGGGGTTTGAAAAAATGTTTCTTTGTCGATTGCAAAGGTTCATTATTGAAAATAATAAACCAGTAACAAACGAAATAATTCTTTGGTCTCTAATACTACAGGAACTATAAAACAATTTAAAAAAATAGTCTGCCAAGTTCCGTGTGGCACATAGATTCCTCGTAAGATGAATGTATGGACCATTGAAAAGTTTTATATGATCTTGAAAAGTCCCATAGCGGAAAATAGTAAATTAAGATGTAGTGTGGAACATAATTGGTCAATTAAAAAACGAAAAAATTGTCAAAAAAAAAAACAGAAATATAACACCCGGAAACACTCTGAATTTTTGATCTAGCTATTATATGATCAATACATGTTGACGATTGACCTTGTTGTCTGGTAGGCTTAGTAATGAAATGAAGGAAGCCGTTTTATAGCAACACTTGTTTGTGCAACTCTGCGAACTCGTTGATGAACGTTAAAGTTTCAGTATTTGACGCGGGTGACTTATAAATAGCCAATAAGCAATACATTTCTTGATCTATTCTATTTATAATTTCAACTGCTGTCGCTCCATGCAATTTCATTTGGGAAAAAACTGCTCCATTTTTCTTATTTCGAGGTAAATCCGAAATGACAATATCATAACCTGGCGAAGGGACCACTTCTTAGAAATGCGCCTGCTACGTTTCCGTTAAAACTATCATATCTGGCCTAAAGTTCTCTATGTCCAATGTAGCGGGAAAATCATCGAAATTCTTTATACAACTAGAAATATTTAAATGCACTATTAAAAGACCATTTTTACAATCTGACCGCTCCAAAAACTCCCCCAACTGCTCAAACATGTCACATTGGGAATCATACTCACATGAATTGATTAAATTTTCAAAACTTAATCTATCCATATTATTTTAATATTAATTATTTTTTCCTGATATATTGGAATGAATATTCAAAGTGATTTTAAGTCATCATAATGTCTGATAATTTTACCTTTGTACCTTCTGATGCTTTGACCCACCCAACAAATTTTCACCGCTTTAATTTTTGTCTGTCGTAGTAGTTCACTTCTAAACGCCGTGAGGTTCTCATTTACGTTAACAGGTGTCTCAGCCCAAGTGCTACAAATGTGGGTGGCTTCCTTTTTTAAATTTTTTATTTATTTTATGTTTTTTTATTTTTATTTTTTTATTTTTCTTCGTAGCAGCCGCGACAAACTTTTCTCTGTCGACATAGGAGCCGAACTTTACCAGTATCTTCCTCGGTCGTTGATCCTTTTTCTCTGATCCTACGCGAAAAGCACTGATTATTTCGACGGAGCATTCCAAGTTCAATACTTCAGCCACCTTCTTCGTTAAATCGTGCAATTTCTTGGTCCAGGTAGTCAACCCACAATTGCATTTCATTAATATTCTTTTTCAAATTGACATTTTCATCTGGCAGAACTGCAATTTCGCCTTTTATCTCCTGTACACCTTTGATAAATTCATCGAATTTATCACTCATATATTGAACCGAATTTTCTAAACTCTATAGTTTTGTCTCAAAACCCTGAATTTTATCCAGTTTCTTTTCCATCTGACAGAGTTTAGCCAGCAATTCGCTTTTTACATCAGTGCCAGGATCTTCAGATCGTACTTTTTGTCCTTTACAGCGACCACATTTCCACTACATTTCCATGTAGCTTTATACTCCTGATACATTTTCCTGAAATACACATACATCCGAGACACACATACATACATGAACAATCAAAGTAAATACAAAAGTGGGGTTTTTTTTTTCCAACACAGTATGTGTGTTAGCTTTGGCATCTCCAACCGACAACGAAACGTTTCGTGTTAACGAAAATGTGTTGCATTTATGTGTTGCGTTTCTATTTAAAGAAAATGTGTTGCAACGATTTACTGATGATTTCCGCTTACAACCGAGTCGTTGCTAGAAAAATGTTACTTCGTCATTTTTCATTCCATAAAATTCGTTGACCATTCGAAAGCTCTCGATTTACTCATCTAACCATATATTATGTTATCTATTGATAAGTGCGTGGCCAACAAGCTGAGTTATGAGCATGGTTATATGAATAAATGATTACACACGAGTGATCATTCTCAATAATTGATATTGTGAAGATGATTGCAACCGCTTGTTAAGAGGGGGGGGGGGGGGCTGTAAAATATGCATTTTTCGTCGTGTGAGGGCTCAAATGAAAGCTTATGACGAGGAGGTTTCAAATATGGCGCTGTTGATAAATAAATAAAATAACTTGACATCTAGTGATAAGATACACCGCAAAATCTGAGTCATTGTTATGTGCGGGTTTCACGAGTTTATGTGAAACGCGTGAGCTAAAACACATTCTGTGTTGCAATGATTTCATTTGAAGTATGTAAATAGAGATAGAGGTGATAGAGGAGGAGAGTAGAGACGCGGAGCGCCGTTTTTTTTTTTTTTTTTTTTTTTTTTTTTTTTAGAAAATACTCAAAAAATTTCGGTGATAGTACAAAAATGCAGGATGAGTGTGTGTGCTAAGAAACCTTAATTTTAATGGACATGCCAATGAGAAAACCTAGAAATTAATATCGCATCCTTGGAACATTTTGACCAGGACAATTAATCCAAAATTAGGACCGTCTCGATGAAATCAGGGCGCGTGGCAGCCCTCTACAAATATAAGAGTCGGTTGATAGCACACTGAGGTGCAGAAATATTGACAGGTCTTCGGAAATCCAAAGCGATCGGATCGTCCCAACGCCTCGTTAATTACCAGGCACGTCCCAACTCGCTTCATCTCTGGAGAAACGGCCGAAGTTGGTTGATTGAGTTTGAAGCTCCAGTAAAGAGCTGAATGATTAGTGTAGACTAGTCTTTACAATCACTAGTATAGATTACTTGTCGAAAACTTCGCCGGGTCGGTTTTGAGTGGGGGTAAACTTCATCTCCGTTAAACGAGAAAACCGGAGAAAGTCAGTGCAGGAAGGGGATTCGGGTGAAAGGTTGGGGCGAGACTTGAGGAGAGAAATTCGTCACGTAGACAAGACGGTAGATGTACTGAGCGGAAAGCGCGCTTTTCGCGCTTGGGAAATGCAATTACTCCGTTTCCGAACGATGGCAGCTTTCTGCTGACTTCAGCGCAGTTCCCAAATTCCAACTTTAACATCGCCGTATTTTTGTTGTCATTGACGTGACTATCTGACAGGTTATGTCATTTTACAATTTGTCATTCTAGCGGCACCTCAATCTCCAAGTAGGTACCTATGCACCTAACGCACATAACCAAAAACGAAACGCTTCTCCACTTTGTTTAGGAAGAAATGAGGGTACTAAAAGTCCTACAAATTGTCTCACGAAGGCTTATTTTGAGCTAATTTAAATTTTAAAAAATGAAGCTATTTCAATGGGTCAAAAATTTTAAAATTAAATTGTCCCAAAATTTCCTTCATGAAAATCGCTTTGAGGCATTTTAAATTATTCCTCCAACATTTTTCATATGTACATGTATGTGTCATACCAGACAATACCTTATACTATCCTTAGGATTGGAAAAAAAAAAATTTCTAATTTTCAAAAATTTAGAATACCAGAAGAAGTGGTAAGTTCGTTGGTCAGCACTTTTTGAGCACAATAAATTGTTAAGTTCCAAAATATATGCTGAACAAACCACTAAAAATGGCAAAAACGGCCAAAATCATTAAATTTATCTTTCTATGGTACTTTTGTAAAAAATGAAGCTATTGTAACAGCTCCAAAAATCTTGACATCAAAATTTTCCTCATTAAAATTCGTTTTGAGGCATTCTGGAACGAATCCTAGAGTTCAACGCATTATCATATATTATCGTGGTTTTTTTCCCCTCCTTGCAGTAACCCTGCAAGGAGGGAATTTATTTCTCTGACTGCTCCCTGACAGATTACAGGCTATTTCATATTTACAAACATAGTTTTACATCATCTACATATTAGACATATTATCATATTAGACAACTTCAGGGCTACAAACAATAAAATAGGTATCAACTAGGAGGTAGATACATCATCAGGGTCTCAATCTTATCAGCAACATATAATGGAACATAGTAGGTGATTCATTCGATTAGACTCGTTATTGTTCTATTTCATTCTATATTGTAGATCATGTTGTAGCATTGAGGTATTTAATAAACACTGTGTGAAAAAACTATAAAACTATGGCAACAAACAATATGCTGCGGGCAAGATTCTTAGTTTACATCCTTAGTTTAGATCCTTGACATTTGAAAGTAAAATCGTAGAGTGGAATGTGAATTTGAAAATTTTGGAATTTGAAAATTTCAGAGGAACAATCCTGTGGGGAATTTCAAAACCAAAAGATAGATTGCCGCAATAATTATCGAAATCGGTCCACTATTGACCGAGAAAAGTTTAAAAAACCGCATATATGCCATCCGGTGCCCCCCTAAGTACGGCAAACAACGGTTGACCATGGTAGGCATGCCATTCTGACGGTTATCTTTCTCAGTAAATGTATACAAACCTACAATGCCGTTGGAAGACCATAGAGAAACACTTATATATCAACGTTGCTGCTATCCCAGTTTTCATTATTTTAGTGTTACTTACGAACATGGGGGAGTGTAGAGGAGCAACAGTAGGCTAGGTCATAAGTCACAGACTAAATACAAGCTGAGACGCCATTACATGTGATATACAGCAACTCAAGTCGGTTAAATGGTGATAACTTTAGGGCTCAGTCATGGGTCATTAGGGTGAGCGGCGAATGTCCCGGACAGGCAACGCCCCTTTCAGTCTGATATAGTGGAGATGTTCTGCCTTCTCCGCAACTCTTGGGTCCCAATGTCTCTTTATTATCACCAGGTCTGCGGTACACGCCTTCTTAACGGAAAGTAGGAAATAATTTCTCAAACCCAGAAAACTACAGGCCTATTTCTCTAATCAGTGTTCTCTCAAGAATTATTTTAAAAAATAAAGAAAAGATTAATGGAATATCTGACCAAAATTAAGTTTATACATTCAAATCAGTTTGGGTTTCAGAACGAGAAGGGAGTGGCGGCCCTTTACGAATTTATCTAATAAATTTCGTCTATAAAGCCATAGATTCGAAAAACAAAGTTACCGTTGCTTCCTGGACGTCTCAAATTGCTTCGACTGCATAAACAAGAGAGGTTATTGGAAAAACTCGAAAACAATGGTATAAGAGGAATAACGCACGAGTGTTCATCGTTTCTATTAAGTCGTGAGCAGGTCGTAGCTATCGACGGCGTTTATAGGGATGTAGGAAAATTGGAAGAATATAGTATAAGCCAAGGAACGGCCCTAGCGCCAGTTTTATTTTCAATATATATACCTAAATGAAGCTTGTGAATTGAATATCAAAGCCAAATTCATCCTGTTTGCGGATGACTTATGTTTAGTTAATCATACCAAGAGTTGGGAGAGATGCTTTAATGAAGCCAAAGAAGACCTTAAAGTTATAAGTCAATGGATGGTTCAGAACTATTCAACTCTAAATTCATACAAATGTGTTTTTGTACCTATATACCAAAATTGGGATGAAAGGCCGGACTGTACGTCGATAGTGGCGCATAGAAAAGAATGAGGGAACGCAACCGATTTTGCAGGGTGCCTAACACAGTGTCTAGAGTTGATGAAGCTAAATACTTGGGTGTCGTCATTGACAGTAGGTTAACATGGAAAACTCATGTCAAAAACATTACTAATAAGCTAAGGAAATGCGTGTATTATATGTGTAACTTGCGGTTCCTATCAGATAGACTAAAAAGATTGGTGTACATGGCAATAGTGCTGTTCTGCGATTTGGTATCATGACTTGGGCTCTGGCACGTATAGATCTGTCATTAATCCACTGTATTTTATACAAAAAAAAAAACTAAAAGCAGCTTATAAATTACCACGTCCTTACCCTACGGAAGACTCATTTATAAAATGTAATGTTCTAAGCATTTATCAATTATATGCCAAAAGCTTAATTATGTTTGCGTGCAAACGAAGAAATTTAATCGAACCAAGCATAAGGTATACCAGAGGATATCCCCATAGAATAAATATCCCCATTGTTAAAAAGTGATTCACCATGTCAGCACCATTTTTCAGAGTGCTCATTGTAATTAACAACAATTTTTTCATTTCTACCAGAACCAACTTAACGGTAAATCATCCCTTAAACTAATTTCCAGAAATATTGATGCCCACTTCTTGAATATGAGAGAAGGCCTGTTCGACTCGAAGCTAATCAACTCCTACTATAAACATGAGAAAAAAATGAATAAAACATTATACCTTCCTCGCAAAAAATAAAAAAAAATAAAAAAAAAAATTACTTGATAAGTACGGCTATTCTATACTTGAATTATTCTACACTATTATATTCTATATTATAAGTTGTCGAAATGTACCTATTAGGTAATGGAATCGTGGCAATAAAATTCATTCATTCACTAAAAATGTATAGCATAACTCGAGAATGAGAAGCGATTGCGGGATTTGGTTGGACGAGAAATTATTCTGTTGAAGCAGGAGTTTGTTAATGCTCTGACGGTACGGTGGAGTAGCGCCAACCCCAGGACACTTCGAAATGCAATGTGTTGTGTAGTGATTTATTTGGGAGCCTAAGACAACGCACATATGAATACCGGTTACCCCCCCCCCCCCCTCATGCTAAAATCGTTAATAATGGGTTTAAAAAAATGTTTTAGGCCTTTTATGACCCGGTCGGTGGACGGACATTGCAGTTTTGGAATGTACGCACCTTGAAACGTAAGGTGACAAAGTTTGAGAGAAAAATTTTTTCCCTATATGATTACAAAGATTTATTATCGGAAATAAACCGAAATAGGGGTTCTTATTTTAAATGATGAAGTTGATGTCGATTGCGCACGTGCGCAATGCACAATGTGGTCATTTTTAAATCCTTACAAAAACATCAGGATTGAAAAAAAAAATTTTTTTGTGGATCCATTATTAACTATTTCAGCAGGGGGAACGTTTTTGGGGACACCCTGTATAGTTAAGTATAGAAGTTCCGGTCACTCCTCGTCAATTTGTGAAGAAAATCAAATATCAATAGTGAACAAAAAATCCATGTTATTGGTTTTAAATGTTTGCGACATCCCAAGACAAAACCGTAGTGAACTCCGGCGGAAAACGAGGAAATTACCGCGTCAATCTCCGAGAGCGATTCACAAATTACGAAGTTCCAATTCGCAATCACAGCGCAGTAATTGAAACTCCATCGACGGAATAAGCGGAAATTCCGTTGAAATCCCGGAACAAAAGAGAGTTGGCTGTCATAGCAGCGGCCTGAATGAATGGGGCTCGAGGGTCGAAGGTGTTTTCCCCAGCTTGTTTCCAACTCTGGTATCGGAAGAGCGACCATGAATGGTTTGGACCCGTATTGACACCCTTTAATTGCCGGGAACTTGAATCCACGTTCAACGTTGAGACTCAGCAACTACTAATGTAACTGAGAGATGTAGGATTTCATAGGTCATAGGTAAAAATGAACAAGTAACATTTTTAGCATGGAACATGCTTTAGCCTTGGACTAACTAGCGAAAAACGTTACGCGGATGTGTCAAGAAATTTTTTCTCATGATTTTAACTTACATCCAAGCCGTTGCTGGGGAAATGAAACTTCTTTAGTGTTTACGGGACAAAAATCGTTCTCCATTCGTTGGAAAGCTCTCGATTTATCACACATTCCTTTCGTACTTGTTTTTCTATTTATGTCGTAGTTTTATATTTATTAATGTTCTAAATGGATATAGTAAACAATGCCGCTTGTTTTGTTGTCACTTAGTTGAGAAGTTAACCTTGGTTATATAGTAAATTGTAGACGCGCACGATAACAGAAAATTACCTACCAAGGTAATTCCTTCTAATTTCGATTCTATTCGTCGTATGAAGCTCCTGAAAAATTTGGTTTTTCTTACATGGTCTTTTCTGCCAGGCATGTTCCATGTTTCTTGACTTTTAACCATGGGGTCTGAGTAATAACAACAGGGGGGTATGTTTTGAAAAATAATGTTTTTAGTTATTCCGGTGCTAGGGAACGTTATCTGTCGCCCAAATAGGTTGAAATGGTAAACTATTTCATAGATTCGATTTAAACAAATCACTATAAAAGTTTCACCTCAACGAAACGTAACGTTTTCCGTTAACAAATTACATTTATACGGATTTAGCAGAAGGGAAATCATGGAAAATTTTTTTTAAAACCCATTACATGGGTGTTGCCGCGTAACCAAACGGCTAATATTTCGGCTCCTGGTAAAACCAGTAATACTCGCGAATTCCCATATCTCGATCAAGCCTAGGTATGTTTTTTAGTGTAGTCGTAGTGTAGTGCCCGTTAATGTAGAGCTAGTCTAGTCTTATGTTGGTCTAGTCGCAGTTTGGTGTCCATAGTCTAGTACCAATGGATTCAGAAATTAGAGAATGATGAACGTGTCTTCTTAAATTACCTCTACCCATCAAAAGCTTCCCAGCTTCAAAAAAAGATTCTACCAGTGGCGTAATTTGAAGAGAATCAGGTTGGGCAGAGCCCCCCCCCTCTCCCATGATCCCAGAGGATGTAGAAGTTTATCTTGCAAACGATGCTTCGTGGACAATAATTAATAATTTCATATTAGGTACTAATGTCACTACCAATTACATTAAGTTTGAGGATGCAACCCGCAAAGCACGTCTGTTATGCGGATCCCTTTACCTAGCAACTCAGAACGCTCCTCCAAAGCTGGTTCGTGGAAGGGCCAAATGCCGCGGATAAAATAATTGCCCATCCGAGAGAAGCGAAATAACTACTGTAAAAAAAAGTCTTTCCCCACTTCTTTGGGGGGGGGATATACATAGTCGAATGGAAGCGATTGAAACAATCGATATGTGAACCAACCGATAAATAATGATTATACCACAACCTTCCTGCTGGCTTAGGTTTGTTTACCTTTTGTGATGTCTCTCGTCGATGTTTAATTCCCTGTATCCTGTACTTTGTTGCGTGGAAATTGTCACACGATGTGTAATATAAAAGAAATCGTAATTAGTTTAAAAGTAAGTGCGAAAGTTACAAGTTATGAACCCCTTGAAGAGATACAGACACATATACAATGACGATTGGATTGGAAGCGATAAGCCTAGTGCTCCCCAGTTCATGAGCAGTTTCATATAGAAAGGCAGACGTAGTTTGGTGAGAATGTTCTATTTGTGTCCACCAAGAGAAGGGTTAGTTACCTTAATTTATAGATCGTAACGTTATGCTCTAAAAATAATACAACGTGCACGTTCTTCCCTATTCATTTCATTACATGATTATATTCATTTACTCTCGGTAGTTAGGTAGGTAGGAAAGGCTCAAATTCAAATTAATTCTTAGTGATTGTTTTCGCTTTTTCATTTTTCAATAATGAACCTTTGTAATCGACTAAACTCGTAACCTTTAAGTGGTGCCTGTGACAATCTACCGTGATCAAAATTCTTGGACATTCATAGTATACTTCAATCTTTAGATATAATTTTGGAACTCAGGTGAAATAATTAGAACAAGATTTCAATCACTGGGATAATCAATTACGCTTTTCTTCATGTCGCTCCAAAAGAAAGGTAATCAGGGGTTTTTTTTTCTATCTAGCCTGTCAGTTGATTAGTTTCTTATATTCACTTCTTTTATAGATGAAAGAAATACCGCAGGAGAGAGAGAGTGAGAGAGAGAGAGAGAGAGAGAGAGAGAGAGAGAGAGAGAGAGAGAGAGAGAGAGAGAGAGAGAGAGAGAGAGAGAGAGAGAGAGAGAGAGAGAGAGAGAGAGAGAGAGAGAGAGAGAGAGAGTGAAAGGTATGCGGGATAGCAATGGATTAGTTATTAGTATAAACAATGGGAGTTTGTATAATATTATTGCTATTAACGCAAAATGGAAGAGAGAGGTAGACACCGTTTTGAAGGTTGAACAACGATTCGGAGCAAGCGGACCCGTGCATGGGGAAACCATCAGGCACGCCGTTCTATTGAACGAATCACCGTAACAGTTTTCGATAGCTGTTACATACCACCCCCCGCAGCCCTCAATTTTCGGGAACCACCAACTGTTACATGCTACAAT
This sequence comes from Adelphocoris suturalis, assembly GCA_030762985.1. Lineage (NCBI taxonomy): Eukaryota > Metazoa > Arthropoda > Insecta > Hemiptera > Miridae > Adelphocoris > Adelphocoris suturalis. The sequence continues at coordinate 56,823,998 of CM061043.1, forward strand.
GCTCTCTTTGTGACTAGCAGTACCCACTATACATATTTATACGATAGTTACATGTATAATTTCTGACTGTTGTTGTTGTGCCTCCATAAATGGCTTTTCTACGCCACTGGATTCTACTTCGAAGTTCCACGTGTTTTTAATTTATCTGTGCGTAAATATTAAGTGTTTGGTTACGCGGCAACAGGCATGTTATGTAAACAATTCTCTATTTACGGTTTAATTTCGGAGGCCACACCCATGAAAAACCACGATTTTGCCATCAATATGGTTAATATTTCGGCTCATGGTCATCAGATCCAATAGTTTGCCAAAATTGGAAAATGTAGACCCTTTCCACTACCATTTAGTGAAAACCGCAAGTCTCCAGGTGGTAAGGAGACCGAGATCTCGATGGAACGGGCAGATTAACAGACGGAAAGATGCGCGCGTAAGTGTATAACAAAGTTTGGTTGCGCTAAAAACTCAATCCCACAGTCTAAAGTTAACAAGTGTCATATGTACATTTTTAGTTATATGCACGGGGGAAGTATTCATTCAAGTGGGAGTTATTAGGTTTTGACAGAATGATTTAATTGCCATTTTCTGATGATTAGGTATCGCTTACAACCAAATCTGCTACGAAAATGTAGGCATTTATCATCGTACAAATATCTTTCGCCAGTCATTGGAGAGCTCTCTATTTACCTAACCGTATAATGTTCTCTTCTATTCAAAACAGGAAGCTAAAATTTGGAGGTACAAGGGAGAATGCCGAAGACGACTGAGTGATCACTGATCAGCTGAGTGAGCTCCAAAGTCATTAGCCAATATTCGTAGAAAACGAAGCTATTGCAATGGGTCGGAACATTTTAGAATCAAAATGTTTGAAAAATTACTTCATCAAAATCCGTTTAGAGGCATCCTGAGATGAAGCCTAGTTTGACATTTTTTTAAATGTGTGTGTGTTTATGTATTTATGTGTCATCCAAGACGATAACTCTCCTTAGGATGGAGATAAAATTATTTAATTTTCGTAAATTATCGTATTGTATAATGTTAAATTGTTAGATATTAAATTTATTAATTAAAGGTAAAATCATTGAAAAATCTTACAAGAATTTATTGCTAACCCAATTTTGCTGATGTCCGTTCTTCATCTGAAGCTACTTATTGCACTTCGCACAGGTAATTGTGTAAACTCGCTTGGGAGTTGAAATTATTCAGATTTGTGTTCACCTCCAATCAACAAGGCGAGTTCAAATACGACCATCTCACCCTACCATTTCTCTGCGGAACGCCAACGCGTATTTGCACGATACCCGCCAACTCCATGCCCCCGTATTTGAAAGGGATTCAAGCTGAGCTAGCGAGGTCTATTACTCCATTTCTCGAAGGCCAAGTGAGAAGAAGGATATATGGACGAGTAAGGAGGAGAAGAATAAGGGTGTAAAAGGGGGCAGGATAAGGGGACGTTGGAAAGGATGGAAGTGCCATTAGAAGGGCTGTCGGGAACAGACTTGTCGGTTCTGAAAAGGAAGGACCACAACAGCCCAAGGGGTAAAGTAACAACCCGAAGAGGCTAAACGTGCGACGGAGGAGACAACTCTACTATGAAACCGTTGCTGTGATTGTGGAGGAGGCGAGATGGTGGGGGGAGGGGGTTTCTTGTGGAAAATATGTACAGGAGCGCCATGTCTTCTTCTAAGTCTCTATTTCTTCCAAGTCTCAGTTTGTCTCATTTCCTCAACATTTTTGCTTCCTCACTACCGAAGGTAGGGAAGCTTTGCGTTCGTGATTGAAGTCGAAAAAATTGATGTCTTCCCAAATCAAATTTTTTTCTTGCTTTTTGTGTTTCAGAGCCTGCTGATCAATTTCGGTCCCGTGTCTGTATGTCTTGTCTGATATCCGTCTGTCTGTCTGTGGTAAATCCTTGTCACGCCCAAAACTATACCAAGTTTCAGTCCGATTCCAATGAAATTTTCAGAGATTGTGCAGGTTAGTTCCTAGGTGGTCCCCTATTATTTTCAACGCCGTCGAATCAACAATAGCCTGTGCCCATGCGCAAACATGAATTTCTCATAACGTCGATTCCTTATCATCTGTTGGTCCGATTTAGTTCAAACCCGGTGGGTAATCGGGTGTAGGTATATTCTAGAAAAATTTCCTATGAATTATATAGCAATGATCGGAGTAGTAACTAGACCGAATGCGCAAAACTAAAATTGATCGACACAGATAAAACTCCGAGACTGATGTGCCGATTTTCATGAAATTTTCAAGGATTGTGCGGTTTAGCTCCTAGACGTTCCCCTAAAAATTGCATTGCCGTTGGATTAATAGTAGTATGTGCGCATGCGCAAACGTTAATTTCTTATAACGTCGACATATAAATCGTCACGACTCGTACTTTGTTGTTTAACTAATTCTATACGTCCATGTTACATGTGAGGAAGCTATACTGCCCACAAAACTTGACAGACGTTCATTATACAGGGTGGTCCTTAATGAACGTACCACCCTTTCAATTTCGTTGGTTGTGGAGAAATCAAAAAGCTTGTAGAAGTAATCTCCCCTTATTTTTTTGCAAAGAATTCAAAAATTGCAGTTTGAAGCGTCGCGCATGCGCGCTGCGCTCACCAACTTTGTTTTTTCAAATAGAACCCCCCGATTTGTATTGCAGATTCGCATTCTACATCAAGTTTCATGAACATTTTACTTCAACAACTTTTTTTTTTTTCCACTGCGCGAAACGGGCGCCAGGAGCGTTCAAAGTTGCTAAAGTCATCAAAATTGCGCAAAACATGGATTATGGTAAACCCCAAGTGTGGCACATGACTTTACATTGTTTTTCAGCGCTGATTCTCGTGGTGCTGTCAGTTTTTAGATTTAGCTCAGTTTTTTCGATTTTATAAGCTTAATCTACGTCTTTTGGTGAAATACGTATTACAGTTTTTCCGAATTATCAACTTTGGCAGTAGATTTATTTTCCCTCGCCCTTTCGCAACCCGGGCTTGGGACCGGCTTAAGCGGGCTTAAAAATAAATCACCAGTATTCGAGTAATTCTGAGGTGCTTAGTAGTGTTACATTCACAGGAAGGTTAGGCTGGTGTGCCTTTAGGTCCCCAAACGGGTGACATTAAATGAGCCATTCTAACGTACGGCGTAGCTAACGTCCCCTCAAGGTCACATAATCATGGGTCCAGACCAAAAACTCTCTACTATTCCTACTTAATGACGTTCTTCATTAATAGCAATAGAGAGTTTTAGTGGCAAATAGGAAAAAACTTATCGTCTAGAACGCATACCCAACCTGTTGCGGGGATGCGTTTTTGCTGTAACGCTAACGCATTAGCAATACCTACGTCTTCTCTCCTCAACCTAGAAGTAACGTCGTCATTCGCATTAACTTTTCATCATTCGTTATTGGTTTATCATTTCCAATAATAAGAGTATGTGATCGTGTAGCAAAAAATTTTTATAACCCCCCCTCAAACTTTGTCACTTTACGTTTCAAGGTGCGTAGAATCCAAATTTGAAATGTCCGTCCGCCGTTCGCCGTCCGCCGTTCGCCTTCCACCGTCCGGGCCATAAAGGGCCTAATAATTTACTTAAAAACCCGTTCTTTCGCACATAGACTCCATTTGGGGTCTAGTTGGTCCTAACGTTTAACCATCCCGATCGCTTTGCTCGCATAGATGCTATGGGCCAAAAACGGGCGAAAAAGTGTCTTTTTCGAGGTTTTGAGTGTTAGACGTGTTAGACGCAAGCCTGGCACGCTTGGCAGGGGGTCACGGTGGGTGGTGAGGGGGGTGAGCGGGTGGTGGAGTGAGAGGAGGCACCGCGGCACCATGAGGTGGGTACAGCGTTCCTTCGAGGCATGAATATATGTTTTTTTCTTGGTCATATTTGTGTTTTAATACCAATGTTTTTCCTACGCATATTTAATAACATATCCTCTCGACTTTTCGTACGTTCTTAGATAATGATATTATTAATGCAATAACTATTTGAATAGATAGGAGCTCAAATCGAGAAATATAAACATGCGTATATAATTATAGAAGTATAGGTTGTGGCAACTCGAAATAGGACACGCCGACTCGCCGATTCTCGTGATTCTTATTTTGTTCCATCAAGAATTCGATTTAGTTTTGGAACGTACGCCAGAGTTTCAGATTTCATAGTGAAAGGGGGTAATAGTAGTAAGCCGTGATGTTCAGACTACTCTCGTCAGATTTCCGTGATTTTTTTTTTTTTTTTTTTTTTTTTTTGCAAACTTTGATGTGTTGTTTTAAATACATGTCTTGTGTACCGGTAATTTCATCCATTACATATGTTTTTTTCCAGGTCATATTTGTGTGTTAATGCCACCAATGCTTTGCCTACGCATATTTAATAACATATCCTCTCGACTTTTCGCACGTACTTAGATAATGATATTATTAAGGCAATAATTATTTGAATAGATAGGAGCTCAAATCGAGAAATATAAAAACGCGTATATAATTATAGAAGTATAGGTTGTGGCAAATCGAAATAGGACACGCCGAGGAGTCTGGACGGGCCTTATGACGTACGAAAGCCAACTAAAACTACGATCATACTCAATTGAAAAAATAATAAAAATTTGTGAAATAATTTGCAGCGTTTTTTTCTGCTGATGTCATTGGACGAACTAATTGTACGATTGGATAAGATAATAATTTATTGTATTGACATGATGTATTGTATATTGATTAATGTTCATCACAGCAACTCTCTTTTCAAGTCGCGATTGTTTGAGGCTACGCGGCTATTTGTGAGCCACTACAACTCTAATATCTTGACATTCCACCCCACGACGAAAACGGGTTTCTTCCTAAATCGTCATCTTGAAATACTATCAATAACACTCCGACACTTCTCCTCTGAAATAAACGTTAAATTCAACAAATCGAGTAAGATAAATCCCATCACAATTGCAAATCCCTCATCAAAAATTTCGTGTTCGCCCGACGGTGATGATGACTCCGTTGAATTAAATTCTGTAGAGAGCTACGTGGAGCTGAATAATTGCTCCGCGGGGCGACTCTAAAATATTCAAAGACTTCCAACCACACGTTTTTACCTCCGACCGTCCGGTTTCGCTTTTCCGTTTCAGTAAAATACAATCCGTGATTCAGCAAACTAATGGACTAGAAACGATTCGGCCAGCTCTATGAAACATCTTTTAATATAACGTGTAGCGTACAACTGTATTTTCTATTTGTGCCTAGCATGCACAAAGGATACTCCCTTTAGCAACGAAACTTTTCAACAACGTGTAAACTATCTTATTTCAAACGATTTTTGTATAAAATTTATTTGAAATTGCTGAAACTCAGCAATGATACATCGCTGTTAATTCCAATCAAAATGTGTGTGCTTGTATAGAAAAGTGACTGCTCGGTGGAAAATGTAAAAGGGAGAAGATTTTTCATTTTCTTCTACGAGTATAACGAACCTGGAAAGACTTAAAAACTAAAACAATCGAATGAATGTGATCGTGTTCAAAATATTTGTGACTCCAGTAATGAAGCTTGAACGTCAAGGTAATTTTCTGGTAATCAAGCAAAAAAACGCTGCAAATTGTTACACAATTGTTTATTATTTCTGTGTTAGATAGCCGGGTGATTCTCAAAAAATATACATTTTGGGGTTTCGTCTTGGCCGACAATTTTTCCATCGTTTTCTCTAAAACTGTTATTGATTCCGGTCCAGGGAAAGCCCTAGTTTTGGAAAATACATATGGTGAGATACTTTACGTAGCCCCCAAAAAGATATCGCTACAAAACCACGACGAATTTATGTGCTTCCCTCAAGACCGTCACATGAATTGGTGGTGGTATAACTATTAAGGAACTCAATATATATTCTCAATTACTCCCGTTGTCCGTAGGCACTGATCGAATATAAAATATAATTAGGATTAGGAACCAGATTTGAAGGAAATCACTTTGAAAACTTGGTTTAAATCGTAAATTTATACAAAATTGTGACTGTGGTAAACTATCCTTCTCAATGAATTCAATAAATGTGATGGAAGACCTATTCGTCTTTTTTCATTTGAGGTAGCAAGTCCTACTGCTTCACTGTATACCTGTTTTAGGGCGTACAAATGAAAACATGGATCAATTTTTGCAACTGAAATGAAGAAAGCTAGGCGTGAAGGACTTGAGTTTTCGTGATGGTCTTGAGCTTTTTTGTGAAGGTTTTGAAGTCTTGAGTGAAGGTCATGAGTTTTTCACGATGGTCTTGCCTTTTAGAGCTAAAACTAGCTGCTAGTAATGTAACACAATGATGTACTACATAGTATAATAATTACCTACCTATGTACTACAGTAACTTGGCCAAGTCAATGTGATGGGGAACATAATGAAACTTCAAACTTTCAGAAAAAGTGTAATTAAAAAACGAACAAGTCACAAAAAATACTTGTTTGAACAAATACAATAAACTCTGAAAATAAGCTCCGTGAAACAGTCTTATCATTTCATTCAGTCTTTGGAAATTTAAGACGTTACATACCTACTTAATTTAAACACAAATGCAGCCTGTGTGGTAATTTTTCAGGTAGCAGTAAAGTCGACTAATTTTTCACTTTCTTTTTTAACATCAAATAAACTTTACAAACGTAATAAGAAGACTATTAAGAAATAGAAACAGTTAAAATACCATGAACGTGTGTCGTTGTAAAGTCGACTAATTTTTCTTGTTCTTTTTTTAACGTCAAATGAACTTAAGAAGAGTAGTAAGAAGACTAGCAAAACTAGTAGGTAACAATTAATTTACCATGAAAACATAATTAGGAGAGGTAGGTTGAGCAAAGTTCGTCTAATTGTTCTTTTTCACTAAAGGCATAAATTCTGGACGAAATTTTTTTTTGGGGCATCCCAATTTACTTAGAACGCCAGAAATGTCAACTTGTTGGACGTCTTCTTTCGATGGCCACTGGAAGTTGAGTCCCGACCTTGCCATGAATTTTGTCTTTAGTTGCTTGGTCTCTTCATTGATTTCGATGATTTGCCCAGGATACCAGACCTCATCGTAAATGACGGAGATCCAATCCCCAGGAGTCAAGGTATTGATGTCGAGGTCTTCATATAATGCACAGACAGAGTCTCCCCTGACTTCCTCCAATTCCGCATTGATGGTGGGAGCCGTGGGCACCGTATCAGGTAGAAAAGAGAAGTTGCCGAGGGAAACTCCTTCATGCTCACAGACCGTCTCATTCCGACACAGAAGACAAGAGAGGTACTGCAGTTGTAGCAGGTGGCCTCAATAAGTACTTGATGAAGTTTCATTGTGTTGGGGATTGATGCCAAGTTGATGCCTTTCAATAGTTGGTCAACTCTCTCGATATCTTGATCATTCACTTGGACCATGTAGACGTTCAATGGGCTAGAGATTTCAATGAATGTATTGATGTCACTAACGTCTCGTCCTAGAGCAATGATGTTGTCCGCATTCCGTTTCACTGTTCCACCAACTCCATCGGCTACGCTTTTGCCATGACCGGCCTCGCTATAATTGTATGTCGCCAACTCAAATCCATACTTTTCGAGAAAGCTAGTGAATAAGTATAAGGTCGATTTGTTGCAGTACTGTTTTGTAGGTCCATCACTTAGGATGTGCAATTTTTTCAGCCCTGGATAGGTAGATCGCATTTTTTCGAGTATTGGAGTCATATGTGCCCAAATGGCTGCTGCATCATGGCGAGGATTTTCAGATACCGTGCAGAATGAGAAACATTCAGGGCTGGCATTCGATTTCGTGAAGAATGCACCAGTGTGGAGAGTTAGTTAGGAGTTTGATGCACCAAAATGAACGGTTTGAATCTCATTGCTGTATTTGAGTTGATAATTTTCTGAGAAGTCTATCACCACCAAGACTTCATCAGACTCCATGGTATCCCTCAGACCCTTTGAAAACGAAGTTTGGTGGGTTTTACGGAATGAGTGGGCCATGTAGGGAAATGGTTTTTCTTAATTCCTCTGCGGTTGTGTATACCTTGGATTTCACAGTTTCGGTTACTGAGAAGACCTTGCCATTTTTCTGTTTCTTTTCTTTCTCCCTTACCCACTTATATTACCACACTGAGTCACTGTCATTTTCAGATGGGTAGCTCTCAAACTGTATCTCTTTGCTTTTGCAATCACTGGAGGTTCGATGCATGCACTTGAAGTGTGATTTATTGCAACAAATGGATGCCACAAGGTCGCTGCTCGATTTGAATGTCTCTGAAACAATCAAAACTAAGTCTCTCTAAAACAAAGTTTTTTGCAGGCAGCCTCTTTCATTTTTTCAATTTTTGGACAAACGGGTCCCCGTCACCTTCCTCCATTGCCCTGCGTGAAGAAAAAATGAAGTTGTATGAAAAATAATGCAGGAATTAATTTTTTTTAATCTCTGAATGATTCCCAGCAGAGCTGACGTCGATTTGATTTCTTGTTTTGTTTTTTACTTCTTTAAACGGTTTGGTTTGATTTTTGAATTCTGTTTTGGTTTTGAATTGCGTTCAATTGTGATCCTAATCCTAGAAAGAAAAGCACGTGGAGGCGCTATAAAAAATTAAAAGTTCTTGAATAGTCGATAGGACTCAAAACCTTCACAAATCTCTCACGACCGTCACAAGTTTGGGTTGCTGAAACGTGAAGGTCGCGTGAAGGTCTTGAGCGTGAAGGTCTTGAGAAAGTATCTCAAAATGGCTGGCAACGCTAACCTGTTGTTCCAGAAGGGCAAACTGGGCTTTCATCCCCACACAAACCCGTTTTGTGTTCTACTGGTGATTACAAACTAAGCAAAACAGTAAGAATTACTCATGTTACACCCCGTGAAGGTCTAGATAAAAAGTATCTCAACAAACATGACTTACCTCAGTAAAATGGCTGTAAATGTGAAGTAGGGCACTGGAGGACCGCCAGAATGTTCCTCGCCCCTCCAGGGATGTTGGGCTACTGAACAGACTAGCTCAGGGGTCGGAATGACAGCTAACGCGCTCTCCACGCGAGATGAAAAACTAACTTTTTTTCTTGTGAAGGTCTCGAGTCACCACGAGTACCTTTGAGAGGGTGGTTCTACAGTTGGGTAACTGAAAACCACTTGAACGAATTAAATTATTCAAGTATGGGATCTCCTAATCACATGGGGAGAAGGCGTTCACTGTAAACCCATGATATGAAATCGAAAATCGATTCCAAACTTGCTTGAAGGTCTCGAGTACGCGTGAAGGTCGCGGAGTTTTCGGTAGTAAAACTCGATTTCCTCCGAGTGTATTGGCCGAAACCATTCAAAAGTATTTCCAGTGGCGGAGCCTTTCGTGTGGAACCAATTTAAAAAAAAAAAAAAAAAAATTGAAGATCGCATCATTTTTGGAAGCTACAGAGGCGAGTACGCACAAAATGTACATTTTTTGAGAATCACCCAGCCCTTCTACGCAGATCATTGGTCTATAATTATTAAACCCCGTATGTAATATATGATCAGAACATCATGCCTCTGAGAAAGGTTCACACTCTTAGGGTTCCGAGACCCCACAACTTTGCACTTCACAGTAAAGATGTTTAAAAAAACGGGAAAATTATGCTTGAAGTAATTTATGTTAGCGCATGCGTAGAATAGAGTAATGATTTGAGAAAAATGTAATTAGTAGGGATCTACAACGTGACCCGAAAATTCCCAGGAAATGTAATCAAAATTTGATGAAAACTAGACCTTTTTCCTGGGAGTGCACTTTCGCACATGCGCAGGAGCTAATAATGATGCAATCATATTTAAATTAACAAGGAATGATTAAACCACGTCGCCCAAATACGCACCAAATTAGAGCGATTTGCGGACATACACACACAGAGATACAATTTACCGTCAGATATTGCATAGACCTTAGGGCCTGTTAGCGCGTTCCGCCTTGTTGAGGCCAGGGGAACTCCACCTTGAAGGGGGCACACACCCCAGCAAGGCCTACTTTCTAGCCGCCGTCCCCCTGGACAGGGACAGGGGAGAAATACAAGGGCGGGAAACCTACTACCCCCGCGAATCCATCCTCAAATAGGTGGCAGGCTAGACCAGCTACACACACACAGAGATACGTAAGAGGGATCCCCCTTCTTATTAAAAAGGTTGACATTTGTTTAGGAGAGTCTATCCCTCGCGGACTGCGCTCGACTCTCATCCTCCAAGGAGGACAAGAGTAACGGTATGGCTCACCGTTCAGGGAGCCCTTGCTCGGAGATTTCCTCGCAAGGTACCCACAAGCCGAAGCACTGCAGGTAGAGGTGAACCTTCTAGCTGGTTCTTCCAGCTAAGGGAGCTGGTGTCCAAGTTTATAGCAAAACGTACATGCCGAGACACATTACTAGGGTACGAGTCCCTAGTGATGTGGTTCTCTACCCCTAAGCACCCTGGGCCCCGTGTCCCAAGGCTGGGGTGTGCTCAACCACTGCCACCACGAATCCTACCTCATAAGGGGGGCAGGCTGGTGACACTTTGGCGATTTGCCTGTGTGCCGGTAGCCTGGGGCTCCCCACAACCCGTGGTACCGGTTTTGAGATGGGGGATTACCATGTTACTGGACTCTCCACTTTCAACAAATGCCTGACCGGGTAACAGGCCCGAGGGCCGAGACTTTGTTTGTTGACACAGAGAGAAAGACATGGAACGAAAGTTGTTCAGAATAGTCTAAAAAGTAAAATGCGAGTGGACATTTTACCACTGCAAAAAAAAAAAAAAAAAAAAAAAAAAAAACTGACGGTTGACCTACGGTTCTACAGTCAGATCATTTAATAATTATTAATTTTACACATTATTAGTTCAATATTAGTTTATAACTGAGCGTAATAAATCAGCTTCCTTGACACTACAGAGGCTTAGGGATTATGAGATGCTGTGATATAATGAGAGCATTCCAAAAAGTGGCTAACGATTTTCCTGCTATGAAAACTAAGAGAGTTACACTTCCCTAGTAACGCATTGGTTGCACGTGAAAATCAATAGAAAACCCCACGGTGACGTGACGCTCGTGGCGTGACGAAAAGAAATGGAAACGTCCTGTTAATCACTATTAAATGACTAGAGGCCTGTTAGGGCTTGGGCCAAATCTAGTCCGTATAACATTAGTACCTTACAGGAACTCAACACATTATAGTAACGAACGGCTTTATGTGACCTGGTGCAAAGCTAAGGCGATGTTATTAAATGATTAAAAAAGAGGAAATACCGATCAAAATGTAAGTAATATAATAAAATAAATATCACCAGTTGAGGTGGTTCTCACCACTATGAGACTAAACAAAAAGTTGAATCGGGGAATTCAGAATTTGGGCATGGTGAGATGCTGGTGTAATTCTATATCGAGTCTTCTTCGTTTCTTTGTAAGCGTGTGAATCTGCGCGTCCGTGTCTTCTATCTCCTTCTTTATGTCGTTGATTGTATCTTGATCGGTAGTACTCGTAGATGTCGAACTGGTGTTGAGTTGTGTGTAGGAGATGCTACAGCTGTCTTCGTCCTGATGTGTCTGGTACCACTCCAGCAAAGCTCGTGCTTGTTTTGTGTCAGGATTAATTTGAGTGTTGTGTCATGTCCAATTTGTGCTTCGAATATATTTTTGAATTTTTTGGTTGTAATGAGGTGTGCTGCCACGATGTCATGTGAGTTTAAATTGAATTGTTTCCCCCATTGGATAAGATTGACGGTTCCGGTATTATCCCTAACCGGGATTTTGTAGAGTACCAACTCTTCATCATTGCGCGACACTGTGCACACATCGGCGGGACCAACACAAATTACTAAAATGTTGGTAGTCCCTTTCAAATTTCCACTTCCTACAGTGAACAGGAAAGAATTTAGCTCACTCAGATGATCAGAAAAGACCCCATCACTACATGCTGATTCGGAATTATATATAAAGACCATAAGGAATTATATATAAAGTCCGCTAAGTTCTTCAGTTTCAATTTCTTCATTCAGAAATAACTCTCCTAGATGTTAGTAACTACACTACGTTTCTTACTTACCGTGAATTGATGGCAACTGTTGTTACCGCCACAGCCTAATAAACAACTCTCGTTGATAAGGACCGCCTAGAACAAGTTCAAGGCGGGTATAGAGACGAACGGCGACACTTTAGCAACAAACTTGGGGCCGTACTGATTCTAATGAGCAGTCTAACACTAAAATCGGACCGCGAAGTTCTTCACAATTTCAAAGACCGTTCGGAATTATATAAAATTCCAACGCCTTGGTTTTTTAAAATTAAAATATACCCCATAAAGGTACGTTTTTCGGAACGGTTTTCGCGGGCGAAGATAAAACAGCCGTTATACAGGTATACCTTGACTTAGTTTCTAAGATTTAGTGAAAAAACGTCTGCCAAGTTGGGTGGCCAGAGACCACAACTCCCCTAATAAACTTTTCGTGGTTCCACGTAGTTTTATAAGATTTATATCTGCCATCTGGAAAGTGAAAACAATGCTTCCGCTACCAATAGGTAGACTAGGGAGTAATTTAAGAGATGAAATTTAGCATTTAGGTACCAATGCTTCACTAGTTGGTACATCGCACGGACAATAGTTAATAACTCGATTTCGCAACGTTATAATAAATTCCATTGGAACTATATCACCTGATAATTCCAATACTGGCATTATATCAGCTGATATTTACAAGGCAAATTTTATGCCTTCCAGTTTCACTATCTAGCGATTTTTGATGGAATTGAAAGCTTTATCGTCTAGTCAATAGATCCGCTAGCAGCGCGTGATTTTTCTATCTTCTCGCGCTTAGATATTGGAAGGTTTTTTCTCGATGTTCAAGTCCTTAGGGAAAGCGAACTACTCAACGTACAGCCTTGCGGGTGTTTTTAATCGATTCTTTGGGATTAAATTTATCTTTGAGAAGCAAAAAATTATTACTGTTACTTAGAAAGTTATCAAAATCTTGATTTTTTTTTAAATGTTTAGCCCTTTAATACTACCCGTTGGGGTTGATAAAAATTGATGCCGAGCTTCTAGGGCCATCTAGACCCCAAATGAGACTTTTAACACAAGTTTCATATAGTTCGGTCTCGTATTTTTGGAAAAAAGCCGCGGGCGGCGGACGGACGGATTTTTTTAAATTCGATTTTGGGATTCTACGCCTCTTGAAACGTAAACAAAAAAATTTTCAGGAATATATATATATATATATATATATAAAGTCTTAATCCTTTAAAAATAAGTATTTTATGCATGTATGTAGCACCACATCAGTCCTTGTTCTAGTTTGGGACTATGAACGGGACCTATTAGTCTGGGACTTCAAAGATATTGGCCATCTAGACGAAGAAAGTGACATTACAAAACGGAAGTTACTTTCGGTTGTGCAAAAGGTGTTCGATCCTACTGGTTTCACGTCTCCGGAGACCTTGTTACCGAAAATTTTGTTCAGGGGGCCTGGAAACAGCATGTTTCATGGAATTCAAAATTACCTGATGAACTGAAATGAAATTCCAAAAATGGAGAAAGAAGTTGTTCTGAACGGTTGATGTCTAACTACTGTCTATAGACCTGATTTTAATTGAGAACACGACTCTACTCTTTTTGTCGATTTATTGTGCCCTGATCAATTTACAAAAATCTAGATATAAATTTAAAATTCTAAACACTGATGATAGACACAATGAACAAACTCTATTTTCTTTTTCTTCTAACTTTTTCAATATTGTATTTACATCACGTGAGCCTATTGCTCTTGGTAACAAGATGTTAAAATCCCTTCACTAAACACGGATCTTGAAGTTGTTATAACTTTGTAGGTAATTTTGTATCTTTTTTTCTTTCTTCCGAACAGAAGTTGAGCTGGATTAGCCAATGTTGGCTGCCAAGATGGGTTTTCGACCAAGTGACGAGAAAGTTTCAAATACACGTATTCTATGACGCCAAGAAATCGGCTTCTCTTCAGCAATATATTTTTAGTCGGAGTGAAGGGGTGAAGTGACGGTGCAACTTGTTTTAGCCAAATCGCGAGTTGCACCCATAAAAGCTTAATACAATTCGCATGAAATGTATTCCCTGGCATAATAAAAAATAAAAAAATACTGAACTAGGAACCAGGTAAGATGACTAGGTATCAGGCAGTGACTGACAGAGTGACGGGAAATGGTGCTGATTCGCATAGTTTACTCGTCACCATGACAACAAGGTGTAATAACCTCGACAATTAGGCTTATAGCCAGGCCTCCATGTAAGAATACGCTAGTGTCGAAGTCTCGAGAATATCACCCTTGTGCCTATATTCTCGTTGAATCATGAGTTTAGATAAAAAGGGGGGGGGGGGGGGGGGTATTCTTATGAGATTACTTACCTTGTCAATAAAACCGCTTCAAAACGGAAGTGGTCGTAACACAAGGAAAAAGCACTGGATGAGAAAAGAGGAGAAAAAAAAGTAGAAAGTCTCTCGGATGATACTTTGGGAGACAAAAGTTTCCCACTGGGTCTTACCTGAACATTGGGAGTTGAGGGGTTGGTTTAGGAAGTTACACGAGCTATTCTCGTACCTTAATGACAACAGCTTGGTTTCCTCCGCGGAGTTCATGAGGGCTTTCCATGCCCATTTAAAACTTTGTTCCTAAAGCTTTTCGACCCTCTCGCCCCGCGATCGGTTTCTTTGAAATATAATACTCTAGGGGGCCCCCAGCGTATTCTACAGACTCGTTTTCCTGGTTGACTCGTGAAAAGTATTAATGGTGCCTGTTAGTTGGGGGGCTAAAATAATTTCCTTGAACGAGGTATTTCCCTCGGGTTTATAGTCGATCTAATTTCGTCGAAAATCTTGGTCTTGAAACAGTAAAATATTCAATCAAGCGAGTAGTTTTCATTAACGACATTGCTAACTTCAATTATAAAACTTCATAATCAACCAAGAATTAAACGTGCCTAATCCCCCATCATAATTATTTGGGATGCGTAGATTTCAAAAACGTCTAACGATTTGGGTGTGGCACATAGCTTCCTCGTATCCGTAACATGAATGTATACATCATTGAAATATTTAATTTGCTTTAAATTCCCTGAAAATTTGATCAAAATCGGATGAATAACCGTACCGTGCTTATATAATAATCCTGTTTGTAATAATTTGCAGCATTTTTTTGCTCAAAATATCCGTCTGTTATGTATACAATTTTCCTAATATAATTATTATATCAGAATACTTGGACTTCATCATAAATTACAGGAGAATATTGTTTTGTTTCAGGTATGTGGTTGGTCAATACGTCACTATGCACGGTGATGTCATCAGTCACGTGAACATCAGCCACGTCATAGTTGAGGACGGCGGCGAATACTCTTGTATCGCTGAAAACCGAGCTGGAAAAGCCGTACATTCCGCGAGACTCAACGTCTATGGTGAGATTTTTATTTGTATCATGGAAACTATAAGAATTTATTTGTATCATGGAAAACTCCTCGTTTTTTCGTGACAGCATTTCGTGACCATATTTTGAAACTATATTTCGTTAATATTTTTCACTTTTAGGTCCCGATAAAAGCGCGTTACACCCTATAATAATTTTTGAGGGCTGATCGTTTTTATGGTTAAGTTAGCTCGAAATAATAACATGATGATTTGGGTATAATGGATTATAATCTAGCATAGGGGAGTTTTAGTATTTCTAGTATTGGTATCTCGTAAACACGAAAACAAGCTGTTAGAGCGAGCACGATGAATGCTAACCTTTTTGCATTGATTTTCCGTAGCGTTTTCGTAAGCCCGAGAGGAAGAGAACTCTTATAGAGACGATAACGTGACTCTCGTAATGAATCACTGCTCAAAACTCAATTGTCACAGTAGACGATTTCCAAATTGTAACTGAATTAAGAAACAACGACCACTTATCATGTAAAAACGATTCAGCTGTGAAGAACGCGAATCTTTAAAACGTTTAAAATGAAACGAAATCTTGAAAATGAAAAAGCTGAAATCTTCGATAAAATGTCGAAAGCAAGAACAAAATGCTATAGTTGAGGTGCGGGGAAAAATACAAAGGTTAAACCAACAACAAAAGACCGCACGGGGAAAATTCAGGCGATTTTGTCGGGTGTGTGTGTGTGTGTGTCCATGCCAACTGCATGATAGTTGCTAAGTTATTCTAGAATGTTATCCTAGAGAAAGGTCAAGTTTTTGTCTCGTAATTACGATTCCGAAAAAGCTGAGCACGAGAAAAGCTGTCACTTATCGTTCCGAAAACCGTTTCCACGTTACAAGAACCTCTTCTCGTTTCGGAAAGGCAATTTTCGTATAGGAGAAAATGAATACGAGAAGTACACAAACTCTCTATTAACTTTATTAAAACCCACGGAATGCAATTTCAAGTTATATTTAGAAATTACGAAGGTACAAATGACCGTATTTTACTCGGCTTTCATGTTTCACAATGCCTTTCACAATCCCACGAGACATTCCATTGGTAAACGGAAAATAGAAGTTGACGAATTGGTAAGTTGGGAATTGAATCATTTGAAAAATCATATAAACCTATCATCGAAACGAGTTGAGGGTTGGAAAATTTTCCAAGTTAGAAAATTTAGGGGATTAGAAAGTAGAAGTGGATGGTGGAAAATTCGGTGGATGGAAAATCAGAAAACAAACAATTACAAGTTATGAATTGACAGTGTTCGGATAACGTCCAAAGTAACTAAGATCCTTTGAAAGTCGGCAAGTTGATATTTTTCTTCTTAGTTTTTTCTTCTTAATGATTTTTCCAACTGGCCAAAAAATTTGGGGGGTAAGCACCCCCCCCCCCCCCCCCCCCAACACCCCTAGTGCGACGACCCTGTCTGTCATATATGTTGAGTGAATCGACTGTACTCGTAGGCAATGTAATTATTCCTATCCATTTGTTGCTCTTCAATCTGTCACTTCATCGGTTCTTATGTTCTGAATGATACAGCTAAGGCTGTTCAAGACCCGTAGCTATACTGATTCCTTATTGTTTGTGAAGCCACCACTTTTCCATTATCACTAGGTCATGAACTCGATTCTCACTAGGCGGCATCAAAGTAACCAATTTATGACCTACTTGCGCGATAAGGTTATTATATTAAGGAAAGTGCACATGTGCAATGATGCTCAGCTTGGTTGAACAGCCTATCGACTGCTTGAGCAGCTGTTTCACTAAGCGGAGCGCCGAGTTTTGTTAGCTTTTCAAGTTGGGATTGTCGCCACTAAGTGATTCAACATGAATAAATAACCCAAAATCATGTATTACAAGTAGAAATTGAATAGGTACCTACCTTCAAAATCATAAAAACTACTTGCAATTTACGCTCAGTTGCGCACTCTAGATTCCTAGTGGTGGGTCGCTTTTCCTTGAAATTTCACGGAGAATCTAAATTTTCCATAAGAAATGAAAATTCTCAGTTGGAAAATACTGCAAATCATTACAGGAGGTTTATTATTTCTGAACTATATAGCCCTTCTGCGCAGATCAAAGTCTATAGATTAATTATTAAACTGAGCCTTTGGTTCATCTTTATCTACCAAGTATAGCTATGTAATGGACGACAAATAGTACACATTATTCTGTACTGTGAACAGAAAAGCTTGGTCACTCGTATTGGATCTCAAACCAACAATGGAAATTTAAACGAACCCTAGTTAGATGGTCCAGGTTGAGTCTGTGTGATGCTCCCGACCTTGTGTCAAGCGGGGATTTTTTTCTTTTTAATTACCTACCTCTTTAATTTTCTTTTTTCTTTTACAGAATACCTATTTCAGTAATTGTTTTCCCTCAACGTTTTCCAATCTTCAACTCCCTCCTTCTTCCCGACCCAACGCCTCGAGTTAATTAAATCCACTCCTTTATTGATCAGGTTTGCTCTTCATCGAAGGTGTCAAATGAGAGTCGTTGCTAAATGTCATATGGGAAGAAACCGGAGCCACTTTTATTCAGAGGAACTGAAGAAATGTTCGACCGAAAAACTAATGAACATTACAGAATGATTATAGACCCAAATACCGCTATATCCCATGCGAAACTGAGTACCAACCACAACTTTAACATCAATAAACTGTTTTCTGTGTAATAATTTACTAAAGAATTGGAAGAAATAATTGCGAAACCTGAATACCAGAACAATATATCACGTAATGATCTTCACCTGACTTGGAATTTATTGTATTTAGTAGTATATTCTTCTGTATGGTTGTAAGTGTGAACTTTAAGGTCCAAAATTGTACATGTCAATAAACATTTCACTCTCTCTTTCTCCCTCTTTCTCCCTACCCCTTCCCTCTATCTCCCTCAAAAGCCCTCTCAAAAGAAAATTTTACCTAATATGGGAAACCGTGAGTTTTTTCAATCAGAAATTAACATAGAAGAACCAATATTTCTTCAAGATGCAACGGTAAAAACTGCGCCAGAATCTTAACTTTTCAACGGTGTAGTCAATTTTACTTTTAATTTGCTAATTAAAGGAGAAAACTATATTTTAATGTTGAAAAACATTGATTTTTCAATGAGATCTAGGGTTTCCTTGAAAAATGACCTATGAAAATACGTGTTTGGGGTCGGTTTCAACTTTTTTTTTTTTTTTTTTTGTACGCTGAATCGAAGTGAAAAACTTGCATATCTTCCCAACCACCCTACAGAAAACCAAGTTTGGCACAGTAACTCGCACATTTATCACTGGTGGCGTTCATTGAAGTTTTGGTTTTGGTTTGAAGAACTGAGTAGTCTCGTAATGTCATGCTGCACGGTTAGGATTTTTGTGTTACACCAGAATCCCAACGTCAAGTGTTCAATTCATTAACGTGTTTCATCATTTTTTGTTAATGAAACCTAAATATTATATTACCACCATCCATCATTTACTTGCGCTCAGAGAGTTTTTTTTTCTTCTTATTTTTTTTCATTCGTCCAACCACGCTTTTTGTAATTACCGTTGAAACCATTCATCCTTCCCCCATTCTATTCCATACCTCAAAATTTCAATTTCCTTTTTAAACGCCCTCATACTCAAAAAAGAAGGCGGATTTTCCAAGCACAAAGGGGCAAAAAACGGAACCCGCTTGATTCTTAATGGAACCAAAAGAAGTATTAAATGGAACGTCGGAACTCGGTTTCCGTCTTCATTCATCAACTTGAAATTTTAATGTTTGAATCCGCGTAGTCGAAAATGGGAAAAGCTTTTCTGCATTCGGTTCATTCACT
This sequence comes from Adelphocoris suturalis, assembly GCA_030762985.1. Taxonomy (NCBI): domain Eukaryota; kingdom Metazoa; phylum Arthropoda; class Insecta; order Hemiptera; family Miridae; genus Adelphocoris; species Adelphocoris suturalis. The sequence continues at coordinate 56,843,187 of CM061043.1, forward strand.
TCCTCGCAATATCTTGCTTTTCGAAAAGTGGTAGGTAAATCCGATCGGACTAACAGAAGGATTGACGATTATTAAAATAAACTAATTTTTCCCATTTAAGCTCCTCATTTGCAGAAAAGTATTATTTTATAACTATTACTTTGGTTTATTATTCTCATCAATGAAACTTTGTGATTGAACAAGGGGAAAACAGTGAACGTTCCCTCAAAAATTTATTGGTTTACGTTCAACAGCTAACTGATCGTTTAGAAATTACAACGAACAACACCCGATTTCCTTTTTCTCTGTGTATTTTTATACATTTGTGTTGGAAGACACAACTTTTTTGACGATCACAAAATGTTCCTAGTGAGTTTCCAGTTTATTGTTCGAGAACAATGTGCGTTGTATTCAAGACGCAGGTGTACCCGGGGACATTTGATACAGAAACAAAGGCATTTAGGGAAAACAATTTTTGTTTACTGATATTAAAGTTGTGGTTGGTCTATAGCGGTATTTGGATCTATAATAGGTGAGTGGCAGTATACCTCATTTTGTAACCGAAGATCGAAAGAATCTGTTTTGAGAAAAACGCGTTTACTATGTTTGTCTGGAACGAGCTTTCAGGACTCAACACAAGGATCTTATATTTCTTATTAATATCTATTCTACAACTGCATACGGCAGTTCTCCTACTGTAATCAATGGTAATTTGGTTTAAAAAATTCAGACAACCTGCGATGTCCCAGTATTCTATCAAGGTAGTGACTGAGTTGAGATCAAGCAGTAGTGAGTGCTGATTTTCTGGACGGTTGCGCACTTCCATTTACGACTTCTTCCATTGAAGAAATAATTGGATGTGATGTACATCATGTATATATATATATATATATATATATATATATATATATATATATATATATATATATATATATATATATATATATATAATTTTTTTTTAGTATTCATGACGTCATACAAAACACCATAGTATAATTTTACACTAACGCAGAGCAAAACACATGACAAATTTTTACTTGAAAATTTATTGAAAATTGGTTCACTATTCACGACAATACCTGTTATGTTCAACAATAAATATAATAGTATTCCCTTTATTCAATTGTTTATTACTCCAGACCCATTATCTGGATTAATATTTAACCTGCATCAATAATCGATGAACGATAATTATTCGGTCCTCATGCTTAAATCACTGTGTCAATTTTCAGGTCTTCCGTACATTAGACAAATCCCAAAAGTCACGGCTGTAGCCGGAGAAGAATTCCAAATCAAGTGCCCAGTCGCTGGGTATCCGATCGAAGACGTCAAATGGGAAAAAGGTAAATAGCTGCTTAAGTAGTATTTTCTTTTCTCACAACCCACAGTTGAATCGCATAGACCTGGATGTTGATGGGTTGCTGTCATCGTCTGGGAGTAATGGATGTATGGACCTCGGCCAAGATAAATAATAAATTGTAGGTTAATCCCAAAGGACTTAACCAGAGATAATGTGGGGCTTAACATGCCCAAATCCGACCCTCCATGCATCACTGCTAACCAGTAATTCCATCACTGTGTACCAAATGCACTCCATGCATGTACGTAGTGGAAGCTTTTTTTGCCAACTGGCACTGTGTACCAGTTATTATGAAAGCTTGTCGTTCGAGGTTTTTTTTTTCTCAATTCTACACATTCAATAACACATTTTAAGTCACCATACACAACATTTTTCGTAACATAACATTTTAAGTCAGTTTATATTCATGCTGGTCTTTTTGAGAGTTTTTAGTGATTGAAAAAAGAGGTTTACTTTGGTTTGGAACAAGTTTAATTTGGTTTGGATAAAGTTTATTTTGGTCTGGAAAAGGTTGTATTTGGTCTGGAAATGCTACAATATATGATCAGAACGTGGCACATTGTCCCTCCCAAAAAGATTCACACCATTACATTTATAATGCCTACGCTTCACAGTGAATGTTTGAAAAAAGGTGGATGAGTAAGGAAAGAATGTAGGTTCAGAGGTCCGTCAACTGATCAGTGCGCCCCCGTACCTCGTAATAGTTTCCGAGGAGTCCCAAAGGAGCTACATCTAAATAGCAGCGCCGTGAATCGATTAGGAAAGAAATTAGCCTCAGAGGTTCCGAAGCCAATCTGAGTCTCTCCATACTTTGTAATTGTATTCCTGATCTCCAAAAAGGAGCTACATTTTAGGTTTCAGTATCAGAAGTCGATTAAAAAACAAATTATGCTCAGAGGCCCCACAGCTGATCTGTGTGCACTGATATTGAGTTTTTGATATTACAAAGGAGGTCCATTTCAAATTGCAAATCCATAGGTTGACATCAAAATGCCTGAGTAGATATACCTGCAGAGGAAAAATTAATGCTATTAATCAAAACATCTACATTTTACTAGTCCCCCTGATCTCAGTATAACGATATTTAAATAAGTAGGTACCTACCAACTGAACACAGCATAAATGTATAGATCGTTGGAATGGTTCTAATAATCCATCAAAACTCCATAGCGGAAACTACATATAACCAATCAAGATGTAGGTAACGAAAACGTCGAATTCGGTCATTTAGGAAACGGGAAAATGATGGTTGAAGTTATTTACGTTAGCGCAAGCGCAGAATGTAGTAATGATTGGAGAAAAATGAAATTAGTAGAGAACAATCTACAGTCTATCCCGCACATTCCCGGAAAATGTACGATCCCGCATATTGACCCGTCATGCGTGGGCTCTAGCAGGTCCGTCGATATTCAGAGGAAATTGGTTCACCCTTGATGAACGTATCTATAGAAATGTAGTCGATGTTGCGGGCTTACATTTCCATGGAGCGCTTGATTCCATTGGAATAGGGGCCCTCAGGGAAGGTAGGCCATTGTCTAAGGTTTCCTTCACTCTAATTCAGAAGGGCCCCTCGATTTCATCTATGAAGGTACTGCGCCAGGATTGAAGAGGTCCTTGTGTGCAGCTGTAGCATATTTTGTTTTCTTCTATGGGTTGGTGCTAGGGGTCATTAAGCCATTTTTGATGCCCCTGATCCTCAGGACTTAGGGATGTAGACGATGTAGGTTGTAGACTTGATTCACTCTTCGAAGTAGGCTAACATTCAACAGGATTATTGGTATAACCTGCAAATTACCTAATATTGGTTGCTGCAAACATTTCTCCGAATGTGGGGCATTCTTCTGAGCATTGCGCCTTGCCCTTGAAAGTACAAAGATGTCGGTTTTATTTTGGGGAGATAGATATTCAATAGCAGTTCCTATTCATCTGATGGATTCATCAAGAATGTTTTCCTAGGGTTCTAGATTTTCTTATGCTAACCTAGTTCAGTAGATTGTGATATTGGCAAAAGCAGGAGCCTGCCACTACGTGTTCCGCGGTTACCTATCCCTTCCTGTTGTAGCGTAAAGCTTGCAGTATAGTTGAAGATATGTTAAACCCAGTTACATTAATCAGGGCGATATTTACCGCAGAATCAACATTGATCCAGGGAATTTTATTCGATTTAATTCGAATTCGAATTTATTCGATTTAATCCAGGCTCACGTCTGCCTATCTGTTACTCTATCATAACTATTTCCTATTTCCATGGGAGTCTCACGAATTATGAGTGACTGGCTTTAACTGATTCATTTTGTGAATTTCATTGCGATGAAATAACTGTTGTATAATTCCTGTACACTTTTCATAACTGTGTCAGCTTGATATTAAAAAATTAATCAAAGAAACCAACACCAGCAAAAACAAAAGTTACCATAATATCACATTAGTTGTTTCAAACAATCTGACGCCTCAATAGGTGTTTACATTATCTCCGGTTGTATTATAATTGGTGAAATTCCAATAGGCAATAGCGTAATGGGTGTTTTGCAGGTCGCAGAGAATGATCACGTAGGCGGATTTAAATGGTGATGGAAATTATTATCCCATTGACGATAAAATATTATTATTATATGCCATTCTACTCATGAAGGTAAGTAAACGATATACCTAATGGAATTAATCGTTCGGACATAATTCAATGAAGGTTAGAGCAAACTGGCTCCGCTTCCCACGTATGAGTATTAGAAGGTGAAAAGGATTATGAATATAGGTTATTATTATATTAATATTACACTCTAATCACGTTTTGTCCCGTATAGCAAATACCTCGAGTGGCATTAACTGATTTCAGTGGGTTCAAAGAAATAAATCATGGTTTAATAAAGTATACAAACATGTGAAAGTAGCGCATTCGATAAATTATAGGTCCTTTTCATCAAGCATTTTATTTGTTTAGGAGCCGTTCCACCATGGTTGATCGCTCAATAATCCAGAGTTAATCCAGTTATCTCACAGCTATTTTTGAGGGATAACTTCTGACTGTGGATTAACTGTCTTTAGCACTCTACGGTGGAACGGACCCTTTATTGCGGAATTCATAGATGGGAATAGAGTCAGAGTGGGCCCCTAAGTGTATTGATAAGAGAATCCATGCACTCATCGCGATTCATAGACGTGATTTGAGGGCGACCCTGATAACACTGAGTGTGCAACTCAAATGCAACTCAGCGGTATTCATAAACTAAAAATGGCGTTGAAGTTGGCATATACTAATAGCACATGATCTGCCAACTGTACCCCACCACACGAGCAGGGCAGCTCAACCCTGCACAGGCCAAGGCTGTGAAGCTTGGCAGCAAATTCACCATGTTCAACAATGAATTACGTAACTTCATATGCAGGTGTGACCCATCCCATTTGTAAACGATCCCACACACTAGGAAAAAACTGATAAGGTAATCGTCCTGTCACCCCCCCCCCCCCCCCATCACACTCTTGCTACCAAGCGTTCAACGGGGAGGTCTCTAATCTCTGATCTCTGATCACCCGTGAAAGTGCAAGATCCCCATCGCCCACAGGTACCAGACCAGGAATGCTGTAACAAACATTCTTCCCAATCCGGAACATAGCCCATCTGCACCATCCTTAATACCTAATAGGAAGAACACCAGCAAATACCGGCATAGCTAAAGTCGAGGCTGTTCTATAAGCCAGATTTACCTTCAACAAACATACCAAGTCTCTGCCATCCTACAGCACTAAGAAGGTGTGCCCAATCCTGCATCCCATACAGGAGGATTCATAGGAATAGGCCCTTGCAAACTATGAGTAACTCACTGTAGCCTATCCCCCCATCTTATCCAGCAAGCCCGAACTCCTTCATAGATGCAGTCAAATCCTGGTCACCACCTCAAGCACATGTTCCTCCACCTTCATCTTTCCACTGAGTGTGACACCCAGGTACTTGAAAGATGTCACTTACTTCAACTTGGTTCCATTCACCACTACTACTGGTGGCTGACGAGGGTCCAAATGGCCTTTGAGCAACATTACTACCATTTTGTCACCAGCGATAGTCAACTTAATGGCTTCACATGCTTATGGCAGAGCGTGCATGATGAGGCTTTCTCCTCTATGGAAATCCGACTACGTCCTTGAACCATGATAACCAGATCATCCGCATATCCCACAACCTGGGTCCCAGTCGCACTAACTGCTTCTAGGATCCCATCAAACAAAATGTTCCATAACCTTGGACCCAGAACTGAGCCTTGTGGGCAGCCTTTAGGTACTAAGAGTTTTATGAGCACTCTTTCAGTGTACCCCCCCAATATGTCTTGGAAATAGTCCAGGAGCACTCTACGTGCTGCCGGTGTGACATTTTGCTGCAATAACCCAAGGAGGAATGCAGACCACCGTACGTCTTTGACCATATTGTCAAAGGCTCCACGTATATCAACAAAGATGCCCAGACCGTATTTTTTGATGCCATATTCACCTCCAACCTCAATATGGCTTCTATGGTAGATCTACCCTCCACAAACCCATATTGTCTATCTAAACCCCCAACCAAAACCGGCTCCAATTCCCTTACAACTAACTTCTACAAAACCTTACCCGGTATGTGAGGAGGCACAGGGGTCCGAGTTCCTTGGGGTCAGAGGGATCTCTGTCAGCACTCTTCCTCAGGACACAAACTCCTCCAATCTTCCATCTTTAGGGAAATACCCCTAAACGCAGACATACCCTAAATATCTCACCATACCATGTGTCAGTATGTGCCTGCATGTATCATGAGAAAAGGTGAATGAATATGGTATTTTTGATAAATCATAGTGTTTAAACAATTCTAGCCGATTTTCGTGATACTTTTTCTGTTCAACTATAAAATTCGATCTAGTTTTGGATCGCATATCAGGATTTTAAAATTTAATTATGAAAGACGGTGAATGGAGGGGTTAATATTAATAAATCATGATGTTTTAACTAATCTCATCAGATTTTCCTGATTCTTTTTTGGTTCTACTATGAATTCGGTCTAGTTTTGGAAGGTAAATCAGGAGTTTCTAATTTCATTGTGGAAGGTGGTGAATGAAGGGGTTATTGTAATAAATCATGATATTCTTTCTGTTCTTGACCGATTTTCGAGAGAATTCTTAGTGAATTTTCGTTTTAAATGAATTTTGTCCATCATGAATTTGGTCTAGTTTTGGAAAATATGTCAGGAGTTTCAAATTTTATGCTGGAAATTTTAGGATGAAAATTTACTGTTGGTGGAGGAGGTTAATTGGTGGTGGGGGGGGGGGGGGATTCCTTTTTCCTATTTTAACTCTCAACAAAATTATATACAATCAATGTATAGGGACGTCCCTGTAATGCATGCATTACTTACCAATAAATGTTCACCTATAAGCAGCGCACGCTAGCTCACTCAGCCTGAGCCGAGGGAGGGATGGAAAGAGAAGTCCCATACCGGGTCAAAAGCAGTATAAATACGGAACTGGCTCAAGCATCAAGCATCACATATATCCAAATTTCGTTAGGTTCACTTTATACTGAAACCTTTTCTCTCAACCTTCGCAACAGGAATTTGCTTTCCTGCCTCCAGCATCCGAGCGCAACGGGGGTCCACCTTGTGGCCTCGAACTATCCAAATTTGGGTAACGGGAATTCACTTTCCAGCACAGTCCTTCTAGGAAACGGGAGTTCGAATTCCAGCCTTTTCCACTTAGCACAACCCGCATACAACCACAATACTATAGATTAGTGTAATCCTAATAGGTTAACAGCCAACAAACGTCATACTTACCAGTGATGATGTTGGCGTGTGTAAGACCAAATTTATCGTCATGTTAGAGAATCGCCCTAATCACCAACTAACCATCCTTACTTTATCATCATACTCTTGTAAACTGAACACTTGCCAAACTTGTGACCTGTTTGGAATAGGTGAAGAGCAATTGGATCCATAAAAAGGCGATACTTAGTCTTAATCAAAAATCTAAACCGTTGCCTATAGTTATTGTAGACAGTTTATTGTAAGATAAAGGCTATTCCAAGGAGACCACGTTTAGCGGTACTATCAAGATTATATATATATTTATGTATACAGTCTGACTCGAGATACAATAACTCAAGAGTAAACATTGTACTCTAAAGCAGCACCACGAACTATGCAAGCCAAATACTTATCCGAACTCCAATACCAATAAACCCTCCGGAAACTTCCTTGGGGAAGTTGGGCGCCCGATCTGAAGGATTTTCATCAGGCTCTCAACTTTGAACTAAACGATTTCGCTTGATCAAACATAACTTGGGGATTCCTCTACCACCGGCATTTCCCGTGCCGCAGGTGGATAAATTAACCACATAAAGCGGAAATCCGCGGATATACCATCTCCTTTGCCTCAATGAACGAACTACGTAGGTACTGCGTCAAATAGTTCAGTGATTGAATTCATGAAGTGGGGGTGCTAAATAATTATTTACTCTATTGATCGTCAAAAAGATTCACGATATGTTTAGAATAACGAATAAGTTTGGTTACCACTCACCTTAACTTCAGTGTAGAGAGTGTGCGCGTACATGACGATACAGTCAATAACGAGGAGTGACCACAGAGCATAAAAACGTCCTTAATTATTTCACAAAGGTTTCGCGAGTAAATTAGTGTTTAGGAAAAAAAATCCCAATAAGGAAAATAAATAAATAAATAAATCTGAAAAAAAAAATCAACGGATATGTAACTGAATCAATATAATTTTGAAAGTTCTGAGTAGAACTTTTGAAATTAGAACTAATTTAGGTCGAAAAAATTAATGTAAGAAAATTATATAATGTAATGAAGTTGAACGATAAATTCAGAAACTCAACGTGGAAATATGAATACATAATGTATGTGTTTGTGTGTGAGTGTGTGTGTGCAGGCGCGCGCGCGTCTGTATGTCAGACGATCTCTCCTTAGGATTGAGATAAAAATCCCGTTCTTGCGCCAAAAGCTTTCCAAACGAAAGGATGAGTTCGCTGGGCAACAATTTTTGAGTACATTAAGTTGGTCAAATTTCAAAAAATGTACTGAAATATCCCAGTGATTGAAATCTTGTTCTAATTATTTCACCTGAATCCCAAAATTACATCGAAAGATTGAAATATGCTATAGAAATCCAAGACTTTTGTTCACGACAGTCGTAAGATTCCCACATCCTCTCATCAGGGGTACCTAGGTAAAAAAAAGTGCTGAACTATGATTTAAAATCGACGTTTTTTCTCCCGTTTTTCTGCTACCGGTTTTGGGATTTTTGGCATGTTCTCTTTGGAAAGAAGAAAATGGAAACTTGTTAATTTGTACCGCTTGCATGGAAAAAACTCATGCTTAGGTACGTCTTTCGCAGGACCCATTATGCTACTTAACTTGTAGATAAGATAAGAAACAGTAGGTGAAATCACTTAAATTAAAAATTCGAATTGTTTTGTTATTTCGTCAATTGCTAAGAAATAGTGACTTCCTCATTTTCTGGATAGTGTAGAGTGATTAGAACGTAGGTAATGAAAGTAGGTAACAACCTAGTTACCCGTTACATTTTGTGATCACGATCACGCTTATTTTGTCATAACTCCCAGCCAAAAGACATAATATCTACGTCAAAATCACTAAAAATGGCTGAAAAAGGCCAAAAATCGTTAATTTATGATTTTTAGCAGAGTTTCAGAAAAAATAAAATTATCAACGATCAAGTAGAGCATAAAAAAATGCTGAAAAACATAGGTACTTAAAGTCCATTAATATTTGCTAAAAAATCTATTAGAAACCTAAAAATCAAAATCATTTTTGAATCACCAAATTTTATTTAGTACGAGTTTTTTGCAATAAAATTGGTTTTTAACAATTCCTTTCTGCTGAAAAAGCACGAATTTCAATACAATTTAACATATTATGATACATATATAATTTAAGTAAATTCGCTCATACGATCATCCTAGATGACTGGAACTTTTTCAGCATAATTTTTTTAGTTTTCTATTTTATATTTTA